>JAOWBL010000568.1:0-17247 GCA_028564865.1 Zenarchopterus dispar | reverse complement strand
GAAGCCGGGTGCAGTGCTGTCGCACACCGGGGAATCTGGTGTACCTGTGTCTCCCTGTAAAGTTGGCCGAGGGATGCATTTGGTTGTCTCGGGCATAAGGCTGTCATCGCTGCTGCCCTCGCTACTGTCACTCGGGGAGGTGGCCTGTGAAACGTACTCCTCCCCACTCGTGGTTGTAGAGTTGGACAGAGAGGACTCTTCCAGACCGTTTTCCTTCTGGAACAAAAACAAAAAAAAATACATAAAATAACTAAAGCATTCTTTCGGACAATGTGCATTGAAGTGGCTGGCCAAACACTTACCTTTTGATTCGGTCAGCTTCCATCCGCCCCTGGCCACCAGGTTTTATACCTCTCTAATCCATTCAGGCACAGCTCAAAGTCAGTTCACAAATTGGGGACCGGCGTGGATTGGTGTGGATTCCCATACTTGGAGGTAGCGTGTGTGTGGACAGGAGCAGCTGCAGTACCAGTGGCCGACACTGGGGCGGCGAGTGTGGGCACAAGTCCCACACACAATTTGCGGAAAAAAGGTGACTTATGGGTCAGACTTTAAAAATACCATTAGCCTACATTAGGATGCTCCAGCGTCCATTCCACACCGTTTCCGTTGTGGGGACGTCAGTTTGGGTGCCCTGACCATTTGACGTACCCATGCTGTGGCTGTGTAAACAAAAATGTGTCCCCACAACCGGTGAAAACCAAAGCACACACACACACACACGCACACACACACACACACGCATCATTAAAAGAGAAATGCTCATTTTTCTTCATGACTGCATTTTTGATAGGTTGATTGATGATTCTAAATTGCCCGTCAGTGTCTATGGTGGTTGTTTATCTATATATGTGGCCCTGTGATAGACTGGCAACCTGTCCAGGGTGTAACCCTGCTTTTCACCTGTACTAAGCTGTGATAGGCTCAAGCAGAACCCTGTGACCCTGTGCAGGATTAAGTGGGTATAGAAAATGGATGGATGGATGTATTTTCTCCAGCAAGTTAATTTTGAATAGTGATTACATCTGACCCTTTTTTTTCATGTTTCAGCCCCAAGCCACCACATATGTCAGCTAGCGATTTATGGATCCACCTATTCATTACAGAATAAAGCACATCAATTAATAATTATAAACACAGATTACCTCTTCTTGTGCCTCACACTCTAAACTCAGAAAAGGGATTGTGATTTAACAACAAATGCGGAAGAGTCACTTAATATCTAAAAGATGCAGAGCCAAATGTCATAGAACTTCTGTCATGATACAACCCCCTGACTTTTTAATTCTACATCATTCTCCTCTCTCAGAATGTATACCACTAACTTCTCACTGAACACTCTTTCAACAGCTGCCTGCTGCTTGAGAGTTTCCAGCATTAAGGATCTGTAAACATTACACATATCAAGATGTCAAGAAATTATTGTTCAGCACGGCAGGAGTGGTGGGATGCAGAATCAATTTGGGCTTCTTCAGAAGCTCCACTTGAAAGTGGTAGGAGGCGAGAAGGAGCAGAGATGCTAATTGGCTAAAGGGTCCGGGTGTAATGCTTTCCCTCCCATTCAGCTCACCTGCCTCTGAAGCTGTCGTTCTTAATTATCTCCGTAGGACATGCATTACCAGATCAAATGCAAATGCCATCAAAACGACAACAGGCTTGCCATTGCTGTTATCGAGGGGCGTTAATTGATCTTATCGTAATCACATTATCTAGTTCAAATAAGGTGTATTAATAGGCAGCTCTGGCTGTTAAGGCCCACATGAATATCCATCAAGGAGTAAGATTGTAGATTTGGGGGAAAAAAAGACACAGGATTTTGACACTGTGATGCAGTGGTTTTTGGTTATTTAAATGTTTATATTAATTACATGTTTTCTGTTAGAGAAAACTGTCTTCAATAATAGAATCTGTTTTTGAAACCCTTGCCATATCCATACACACAAATAAATCCTAAAAAAAGTTGTCATTGATTGTAAAGTAAATCGTTCAGTGATTATCCTGTGTTTCAGCCTGTGTCTGAGATGTTTTTTTGTTGTTTTTTTTTTTTAAATTCATATCATCCTGGTGATTTGAATTTGTGTGACCAGAAAATTTGATTCACCTCCTCACCCTGAACCCCCTCACCCAGGGTGAAGAGGTCTCGGGTGTTCCCCAGCCTAATAAGACAAAGCAGGTATGAATGAATAACTATATGGATGGATAAAAAGAGGGGGCAGGGTCCTGACATTTTCTGTATTAATGTCTTTCATCGAGAGTGTAGGTTGTTTCAAGAGCAGGAATCAGCTTTAGATATTGTGCTGCTCTACCTTAAAACTCTGTCCTTGATCACAAAAACTCCCTGCTTGCTTACAAACATCCAAACCCCAGGAGAAAATCTGTGCACTCAGATTCACTACCATCTATTCAAATCTCCTTTGAGTTTTTTTTTTTTTCTTGAACTTTGTCGTTTTCTGGACAATTGCTAAACTTGCCATAAGAAGCAATACAAATAACCTGCACAGACTTATATGCTAAACTTTTTTGCGTTTTGCAGTCAATCCTTCCAAAGAGACTGTGTGACTATGAGACGAAGCAAATGTAGAAAATAAATGTTTTCACTAAGTGATGTTTTGTCACACAAATGTGATAGAAAATAGCAGAAATCATGAAGTTGACAGTTCAGAAAAAAGCAAAAGTTCAGAAAAAGAATCGCCACAAAACCAACAAACCGATTGCTGAGTCCCTGGCTTCCAAACAAAGCTATAATAAAGAAAAGAAAAGATGAAAATCATATTCTTATTTAGCCCCTTATAATAAAGGCTGAAAGAGAAACAATTATTTTAGTAGGATTTGTGGTCCATATGAAAACCATATTCATAGTTAGTTAGGTTTCTGTGTTCTCATACTGGATTTCTGATGAATTCTTCAGAGACAGTATTAGGAATACAGACAGAAGTTAATAAAAGTCTAATCAAAATAGCTTCCAAAGCTTTGGCTTCTTTCACTTTCTAAATGAGATCAAAGCTGGAGTTGAAACCATTTAAGATCTGGAAGACACAAACAACAACAACAAAAATAAAAAAGAGAAAATGTAATGAATGGCCAGACAACAAACAAACAAAAAAAAGAATAAAAAAAGAAAAAAGACTACACCAAAGAGGAGGGGTGGAACAAACCAACAGGGACATTTTTCCTTTATTGGCTTACTTCTTTCATCTCATGTATTTTTGTATCTTTTGTTTATTTCTCCATTTGAGAGACTTGGTTTCTCATGTGTTGTCCAAAGGGGTGGGACTGGGTTAGCCTTCTGGGGGGTGTCAAATTATTGTGTACAAGTGTACATAAGTGTGCAAGAGTCCTTGTTTGTGTAATTATATTCACAACATTTCCATAGAGGCTGTAGAGTGAGCTATAATTGGCTTTACGATCTGAGCAATTGTTGATTATTTTTAATTATTATACTGTCAGAATCTTCACTTTTTTCCAGTCAACTGGGGAACACAGAAACAAATATATTTCCTTCCTCTTTCCATATTATTGACTTCATGAGTCAACTCTAACTGGTATGTGTTTGTGCTTTCAAAAAGGTTCCCTCTTCCCAACAAATATGTTTTTTTTTTTTGTTTTTCTTTTTATGATTCTTTTTGGCACTTAAGCATTTTCCTTTACTTTTGAACCTGCACCTTTATGGCTTGTAGTTGCACATCAAAGGCAGAATTACATTGCTTTTCATAAGTAGGAGGTTTTATTCAAGAAGGGCCTCAGAACCTTTTATTGCTGCAGCAAGGCATCCACGGTTGCTGTAGCCTTTTCAGAGAGGGTGGACATATGAAGAGGAAGGCAGGGTCGACGCCAGAACAGAAATAGAGGGAGATGGAGAGAAAGTCGGTGAAGAAATCAATGTAGAGCTTGGTCTCTCTTTTCACCTTGCACTTGGAAAAGGAGGGTGAGCCAGTGGTTGATTGGAGGGAGGAAGAGAAGTGGTGCATCGGAGGACACCTTAGGTCAATAAAGAATCAATAAGAGTGGGTGAAACTACACGTTGAGGATAAGAGTGTGGAGTAGGCCTTGGCTGCTAAGAACTATATGGGAGGTTTTGGCACTGTTAAAAAAAAAGGAAATGTGTCCAAAGGTTACTCTGCAGCAATTTACACCCAAATCTTGATATGCTTAATTGTGCTGAGCAGCATTCTAACTCAACACCCCAAACCAAGCAGTTATTTGATCCACTTACCATCAGTGCAAGTTACAAAATTATAACCTGTGTAAAAACTCATCATGCTAATAAGTTTGTTTTGCTTGAATGTGAGAATTCAGTCACTGATCCAAGAAATTTTAGCTCAGCTTTACTCCATATATGCACCAAAAACATTTCCAAGTCATTCTTCATTAAAATTTCAGTGGATTGTTGTGACATCCCTGTGACACACAGAAAATAACAAGGTGATGGAAGAATGATAGAAAGGCGCCTTTGAAGTGCAGCGATCCTCTATAAACACTTTTCTCTCTCCCTGTAATGTGTAAAGCCACCAATTAAGCAAATAAAGATATCAATTAAGTGGTGTAATTGAGATGGTGTAGATATATGAAAATGAATTTCCCAGAGGTGTCTTGGATAATGAGTTCCTCAGAGGTATTAAAGGTAGACTTGTGTCATAAATCCTGAACAAAAGCCACTGTAACACACACAAAGGCTGATATTCTTGATGTGTCTTTCTTTCTTGTTTATTATGTGGTTGTCTGTCAATTCCCTTTTGTAATATGCAGCTACATTTGACCACTGGTTTAACAAAGAAACTTTTTTAAACCTCAGGTCCATTTAATAAATTTATAAAACAGCAATTATGTGTAAGAAAATTATAATGATTCAGATTGTACCTCAAGAGGGGCCAGTTGGTGCATTCCAGGATTAGGAAAATAGCAAATGATCATGGGCTCTCCTCCTAGTTTTGAGGGGACGGTGGAATATCCAACATTCTGTAATTGATTGGTACAGAGTTAAGATGCCAGCAAGTGACCAGAAGGACATTTTATACACTGTTGTTGTTGTTGCACACATAAAAAGTCAAAATGACCTTGGTTTGTTTGTAGCAGTAGTAACACTTAAGTAAAATGACATTTTTTACTCATAGTGAACAAGCTAGTGAACAAGCTCAGTGGCCAAGAATGCACCAAAAAAATGGTGTGGGGTAAAAGAAAAAGTCTGTACTTGAGACAGCCACAGCGAAAAGACGACTGTATGTTGCAAGAAGTAAAATGAGTATCAATTTATATGGCATTTCCTTGATGGTGACAGTCAAGGAAACAGCAGGGACTGAAGAGCGTGCTTGTGTTTATGTTGGACAGGTAATTGTATTTTTATCTCCATTTATTACATATAGTTCAGGTGCTTTGATTCCTTGTGCACTGTCACTATTTAAATTGTCCTTATACATTTTCGATTGATCACCAACTGAACCCAGGCACAGGCAACACTGTTGAAATAAGACAGCTATTAAGGGGGGGAGACAGCCTTTCTGACCTAGCTGTGGTGCTTTACAAGTCAAGCTTCAAACCTTGAAGTGCACCTGCACTTACAACTCTCACCTTCTTGTGGTTCAAGGTCACTGCAACTACTCAGAGAAGAAAAGATGTATTTATACGGAAATGCTTCTAGCAATATGGCAGCCAGATCATGTGAGGGCAGAGTTACAGATCATTTACAATTGTAAGCTTGGTCTTAGTTAATGATGTCCTCACATAAACTTCATACAGCTGGGTGCCCCCATATGTTCAATGTCAGCGCCTTCACTCCCACACAAATCCATGTAGGATGAGACACACACAGAACATACATCCATGGACTCCCCAACATGTATTTTTAAGCTAATTTTTACTTCAACTGTACAATGGGTCAGAATGTCATGTGGCTTAAGAGACCCTATGTGCCTCCTGAGTCCCCCCTGTGTAAGAAGCACTAGTTTGTACAGTAAGTAGTAGTCATTACTAGATACCAGAGTAACAGGATTTTCTGAATTTGTTCCCAGGCTGAAGAAGTTTAACAACCCTTGCACCATTATGCTGGAGGAGAATGGATAATGAGGACAAGGTTGAAAGATGGCGTGTAGAAGAAATAAAACACAAAACATGGGGCTATGTGAGTATGAGGATTTGGTGAATTGTATCCACAGCCCCACCCGACAACCACAACAAATACAAAGGATGAACAGTTCTCCATCTCTCTGAGGACACACTCAGTGTTCTGCATACTGAATGAAACAAGACCAGTATGAGATCTATTTTCAGCTTAACAAAAAAAAAAAAAAAACAAAAAACAAACCTTCCCCCTTTAAGTACAGCTATACTGAGTGTCTGACAATACTGTAGTGGTAGCCTGTGCCACAAAGGTAGAGTAATGGGGCTGTAATAAAATTTCATATTACTGTTTTGGGGATTACGGTCTTGCCCAAGGATATTTTGATATGGGAACTGGGAAAGTTGTGAACCAGATCAGCAGCCTTCCACTAAAAGATGGCCCTCCTACATCCACAGGACCAGATCCACCTACAGATGATAAATGGCAAGACTCAGATCCTAGCTCTCCAGTCCTAGTATATGGAAACCTTTCAGGAATATGCTTTTGCAATAGCAGCACCTAAATTGTGGAGCAATTTACTGCCCCACATAAGATTCTGCACAAGTTTGGGAACTTTTAAAACTGCACTGCAACCCATCTTTTTTTCTGGTTTTTAATAAGGTTTAAATTTGACATCAGTGTTTTTATTATTGTGGTTTTATTTGAAAGGAAGCATTCCATCATAGTTTTATATAATATTTTGTTATTTTATATCCTGTTTTATGTAAACTTTATCTGTACAGCACTTTGATCAATGTTGGTTGTTTTTCAATGTGGTTTACAAATAAACTTGACTTGTGAGGTAAATACATTAGGGGTATCCATAACATCCAGTTCACAGTCAAATTAGTCAAATTGTTTATGGGGAGTGGTAGTCTAGTGGTTAAAGAGGTGGGGTTGGGGCTTGAAGATCCATGTTTAAGTCCCCTGTTGGCACCAAAGGTAAACCACTATGGTGAACCATCCTTAACTCAGGACCTAGTGTAATTAGGGATGTGTTAAAAGAAGAGGACTAGTATAGAAAAAATAAGCAAAATGTTGTCAAACTTTCTACATTTCTCTGCAATGATGGCTCTGAGGTTTTGGTGTTGGTGGCTCCAGTGATGAGGTGGTTGGTGCAGTCCCAGTTAGAAGCTCCACTCTGGTGACATCTAAAAAAATAAAAATGAAAAACAGAACTGTTTGTACAACAAACCATCCCTTATGATGCCTGTGGGGAAAATAGGGACTACTTCTACTTTGCAAAATAACAGTTTGTGTGTCATCTTCTTTTCAATTTTCAAGGAAAAAGTCTGAATCTATGCCTGTTGATGTTAGACCCAATTCATCCAGAATAAGTAGAGGCTCTGGATGGGTTTAACCCAAAAACAACAGAGCAGCAATCTAGAAGGACAAATTGTTTTGATTGGCTCTCCATAAGTTTTGGGTATAGTTAATGAGCTCTAACCGATGGTAGCTAGACCTGCCTGCAAAGCAAATTTAAATTTGCTAGCAGTTTGTCTAGATTTCTAGGCCCTTTTCTGTTTGGTTTGCCATGTTCAGTTTAGTACAAAAATAGTTTACAGAAACAAGCAGACTTTCTCTAGCATTTTGAGGCATATGTGTTACTGTTAAAGTGGAACTACTATACTAAAATGTGAATTATATCAGAACTGTCAGATGCTCCACTACTTCAAGCTTATGATATAGTCAGTAAATGGTAAGTTAGTGCTGCTACATTCTGATTTAAAATATATTTGCAGAGATTTGATTTTCTGTGTATTATACAACTTTTGTTATCTGCACCAACATGAGCTAACTAACTAAACAGGTCCTACACTTTAGTGCTGAAACCTAATTCACTTCTTTAAGGGCTAACTATAAGGGACAGATAACTTCAGTTACAAAATGAGCTTGACAAATTGAAACCTTACTTTGATTTTTAAATGTCACTCAGTTTGACAGTGCTATGGAAAATGCACACTCAGAGGCCCACAGTTTTCAGAAACATGTCCAAAACCTTTAACAAAGTAAAATGAGCTAGGTAAGGCAATAACTGTCAAGTATAGAGAAAGCAGCCCACATTTCAGTATATCTGATATTTTTGAATATATTGATAAATGGAGGAAAGGTAACACAATACTATGCTATTTTTCTTGGCATTATAGATAAGAATTTTATGGTGTACTTCATTGAACTTATTCAAATAATTGTTGGTTGTTTCATGTATTAAATATGTTATAGACTGTAAAGATTCAAATCTTATCCCTACTTAGAGGAAAATGAGTGGCCATCAGCTGCTGTGGAGATGCTTGTTAGCATACTGTTTGACCTCAGTGGAGCTGTTATGTCGGCAAAAGCAGATTCCTACTTTTACAGTCACAAAGTAGCGAGCACTCAGACGACTTTAAGTGTGTGGACTGTCTGGAGAGACTTGCCAACTTTCCTCTGATAAATGTATCAAAGCAAACTGTAGTAGCTTAGGCCAAGTGCTCAAATTTCAGCAGTGGCATCTCCTGATATGGACTTTAATAGCTTGGAAATGAAAGAGGTGTACAAGCTGCTCCAAAAATCAGAAAAAGATCAATTTGACCATACTACTCATTAAGGGGTCTGTTTCCAGTAAGTGTGGTTCCAAGTGAGTGTGGACAATTGGCCGTGAAGTGTCCTCTTGTTCTGAAGTGGTCTCTGGGCAGCTCAGACTTTGGCAGAGAGGCCTAGAACTGCATTGCTTGGCACAGCTTATTGTAGTTGACCAGCAGCCCAGGCAGATGGCCAGCGACAAAACAGCCCTATTAGCATTTGGTCTGGATTAAACCAAATACCCTGTGGACATCTATCTGTGGAATGGCCCTGGAATAAGCTGCAGGAGATGAGTACAGGAGGTGGTGCTGGAGAGTAAGACTGAACATGGAGGACATAGAGAGTTGTTGCTGCTTTTAGAACTGTGATCTAAAGTGGACTTGTTAGCGAACCTGGCTGGGAAAAAACAATATTAAACAGATGAAGAGGACTCAGACTTATCAAACACCTGCAATGTAACCTTGACTCTCTTATTCAGACATTTTCACAACTGTTCACACCTTGATTCATGTGACAAGACCACATAAACAACTGATAGTGGACCTGAATAAGCAGTAGAAATGGATGGATGGATTTTACAAAATTTTCCAAAAGATGCTGAAAAGATTTTACTATATTGCTCCATACATTCTCAAGGGGATATGTGGGTGCTTTTCCGCTTGTCTTCTTGGATCATCAGTCAAAGGGGTTGCAGGCAATTTTAAATCATTTGTACTGAATTCATATTTTACAAAAAACAAAATAGTTTTGCCAAATACGTGAATGAGATTTCGGCCTCAGCTTCTACCTTTTCAATTGGAAAATAATTAACAGATTAAGACAAAGAGGTCAGAAATGACCACATCGCATGTACTAAAAACAAAAACACCAAATGAGACAGTTTACAGTTTGTTAGTAAAATATATGTGTTTAGACTCTGCACTTCTAAAGCCTTTTAAAAACTTCATTAGCAAATGCATACACACAATTGGAACAACAAATTTCAACTTCCTGCTTCCTGGGTTTCAACTTCCTGCTTGTTGCAGTTTGTTCCATCTGGCGTGAACGTTGTAATTGCACTGGGTGAGCAACCGGAATACAGCCTCCAAAATAAGGGATGGCAACTCTGCTGTAGGCCTCCTGAAAACTAGAACCACATAATATGAGGTACTGAATTGATAGCAGATTTTTTTTGAGTTTGTGGGATTAAAGCTGAGATAAATCTTGAATGTAAAATCTTGTGCCGATTTATTGTTGAATCTTTGGTGACTTCAGTGCATTAACCCCTTGATGCCTGATATATGAAATAATACACAGAAAATTATAGTTTTGTACATTTAGTGTTTAAAATATATTGCAATAAAATATAGTCCCAATCCTGTTTTTAAAAGATTTCTAATTTTTTTTTTTTTTTTTTTTTGTACCTCTATGAATACATTAGGTGATTTCTTTTATTTTTCTGTGTAGTGTATCTTGGCCCTGCGATGGACTGGCGACCTGTCCAGGGTGTACCCCTGCCTATCACCTGCTCTGGGCTGGGATTGGCTCCAACAGACCCCCTGTGACCCAGACATGGATTCAGCGGGCACAGAAAATGAATGGATGTAGTGTATTTTTTAGAATTTTTTTAATTGTACAAATCTTTTTTGTTATTATTATTTTGAGTCTAGGGATGCTACAGAGGTTTCAAATGGGTATGTATCAAATATGCAGCATCGGGCATCAAAGGGTTAAAACATTCCATCCAGATATAACTACACTTCATCTTTAAACTGAAGCATTTAGCAAGAATGATAAGTGAAAGCAACATAAACTCTAGTATCACAACTTATCCTTGCAGGTTTATTGTAACACATCAATACTAATCAATACTACATTCCACAACACAGTATTTTCTTCCTTCTTTTACATTATTATTCCCATGCCAGAGATGTCTAAACAGTAGATGATGATGGTCTTCTGTAGTTTTTGTTTTCACATTTTAGTACTATTCGATTTTTCTCTGCGTGAGAAGGAATAATTCCCAACTGAAAAAGCAACAAGTTTACAAACTTATCATGTGATAAACATGAGAACAAACAATGTGTGGAAACACTTTTTAGTCTAGTGGAGAGGTCTTGGGTTGAACTACAAATGTGTGCTTCCACACAACCAAAGCTTCCAAACATAAAATCCTGTCTTCATTTTTGGTGTTGCATCTTGAAAATTATCTCCAGTTGGGGCACTGGATATCTCACTGGCTTAAGCAGGCAACCCATTAATAAGACGTTGCTCAACACTGATAATACAAAAATGTTTTAATACTACCACTTTGCATTCAAATGGCCATCCATTTTCTATACCCACATCAATCAACTTAATGTACATGTTTTTGGACTGTGGGAGTAAGCTGGAGCACCTGGAGAGAACCCATGCAAGCACAGGGAGAACATGCAGTCTCCTGGCATGCCCGGGGGTCAAACCAAGAACATTCTTGCTGTGAGGCAATAATGCTAACCACTAAGCCACTGTGCTGCCCTGTGTTCAAACAATTATTCTTTATTTTTTTTATTTCTTACCAAAACAGAAAGCATTCACATAGGCTTTTATTTTGTGAAGCCTCTGCTGACTGTCCCTTTAAGAGTGGAGCAGAGGCCGGGAGAGAGTGGTAAAGTGCAAAACTGAGAGAGAAAGTGAGTGACCTGTCATGTTTCTGCAATCCCCTTGTATCATACACGCATGCAAACACACACTTACTAGGGCATCATGCACATTAATCTGAACTGATTGCATGTCCACTAATATAAATAATGGACTGCTGTGGATGCATTATTTACTTTGTAGAATTGAAAAGGTATGCCATGTTGTTGGATGCCATCAGACACACACAAACACACACACACAGAGGAACGTCGCATCCATCCCGTATACACTTCCTCTTTTTGGCTTTGTTACTTTTCTCCTTCCTTTTCTTCCTCTCTAAAGCTCTCCTTTCAAATTCCCCCAACTCATGTTTATTTCCATCTACTCATCTGTCTTTATTTTCATCTGTTCCTCTGTATGTTTCTCCACTTCATTTCTCGTTCACACTCTGTTTTTTTTAAGTATTACAGTGATTTAGCATTTGATTTTTCACATCTATATTTAGTACTGTCCATAAGAGAGGTGTGAAGAAATAGTGTGAGGGAAGACTGCTTTTATAATTGCATATGTTTTATCAATATACAAAATGCAAGGTGTGCAGACAAAGGAAAACCAAATCAATATTTGACGTGACTGCTCTTTGCTTCAGTCCTTCTAGGTACATTGACAGGTTGTTCAAAACATCTTGGTAAGGAACACAGATCTTGTGATGTAGGCTGCCTCAGATCCTCCTGTTTCTTCATGTAATCCCAGACAGATTTGATATTGTTGAGATCAGGGTTTTGTGTGAGCCAGGCCATCACTTCTTGGACTTGTTCTTTTTTCTTAGTGCTGAAGATCATTCCTAAAGACATTTTCTGGGGTCTTTGTCCTCACCAGTGTACTTGAATCCTAAGGTGGTTTCTAGACTGTCATTGTGAAGATACCTGACTCACTGTATGATCTTCAGCTTCTTTATTAATGACAAATTTTGTTCCCTCCTCCACCTAAATGCCTTTTTAAAGCTTTGGCCCTTAGGTTTCATCCATACTTATTTCCATTATTTTATGTCTTCCTTTTCTCCACACTGGTTTAAATGTTTCAGTCCTGTCTGTTTTTAGTTCTCTTCTGAGCTTGACTTGACATCATCCTCTGTCAACTGTATCAGCTATTGTTCTGCACCTTTTATTTTTCACCTTCATCTGCTGGAGCATTCTTTTCATTCCCAGTGAGGGGCACTTTGCCATTGCGGCGAGTTCCTTCTCTCTCCTTTTCTCTTTCCCTATCTAGGTTTTTAATCTGATGAGATTTGACATGATAGGAGGCCAGAAAAGAGTGGGAATAGATTGGAACAATATTTTGACAAGGCCTTTTCATGAAATAAGCAGAGGGATGCTAAAATACACAGAGAAGGAAATTTCAGTTCAGCTGTGTAAATTTTAGTTCTTATGTTTGCCAGCTGAGGTTTGTTAACTTGTCATACCATAGAGGATAAGTTGAGCTACTTATGTAAGATATAACTTGGTCTTATGCATTTTCTAGGACAGGTTTCATCGTAAAAGGTAGGTGAAAAACTTAGTGTTATACCAGTTTGAGATATGAACACATTTTCACTTTTTTGAACTGTACTTTTGAACAGCCCTACAACACTTGATGCAAACAGATGCAATAAAGTATTTTAACTTGGAGGTTTTCTCTCAATAAATTGGTTCTGATGCAGTGTCATGTGATTTACTGTAAACTTTGTTGTAGAAATGTTGACTAATTTAAGTTTGTGATAATTTTGGGTGAAGCTGGCTTTCATTTCAACTTTTGGCACAAACACTAAATAGAACAATTTTTTTTCTTTCCAACGAATTCTTACTCTTTTTGAAGAACATGAATTTTATGTTAATCATTTGAATTTTTTCTGGCAGAAAGGTTCAAACTTATTACAGAAATGAGGGGACTGGATTCCAAAGAAAACTGTGTAGTGAAAAGCTTATCAGCTGAAACAAAATGGACTTTTAGATGTTGTCTTCATGTTTGCTCAGACTCAAAAACAACCAAACCTGGTTAACCTTTAGCCTGATCCAAAATGCCCCAATGTTTATATGGAAATGAAATTTATCTTTTAAAAAAATATTTACTTTCTTTTTCTTTTCTCTCTTTTTAATGAAGGGGATATGTTGCAGCCCAGTGCTGCTAATCATCAGATATAAACGAATGGATCTTCAGCAGGTGTTTAGCCCTCCATAAAATTAAATGTTTTGGGAGTTTACTGGTCTGGAGAATTGAGGTGCGTGATAACACAAAATCAAGAGGGAAAGACATAAGCAAATGATGACGGCGGAGTTAACGAACGCAGCGGCCCAGTGCTCCTCAAGCTTCAACATCTCTAAAACCAAGGAGCCAATAGTGGACTTCAGGAAATCCAAACACACACACACAAGGCTGCCCTGTGTATACTGGGAGAGGAGGTACAGAAAGTGGACATTTTTAAGTTGTTTGGCATGCACATCTCTGCTGACGTCATCTGGGCAACACACATCTCTCAAGTTAAACAGACACAATATAGACTGTATTTCCTCGGGAAACTAAGGTCTGCTCACCTCCCTCATTCCCTCCTTACAAACTTTTACAGGTCAGCAGCAGAAAGTATTCTGACTTACTGCTGCACTGTGAAGTTTGGCAGAGGAGAACAAGAAAGACTTGCAGCAAGAAGTATAGCACCAGAGTACACCATTGACTCACCACTGCCCTGCCTTACAGACATTTACTCTTGCCGACTCCAAAAGAAAGTCAGTTACATCTCCAAAGACTGCACTCACCCTGGACATACACTGTCCAACCCACTGCCTTCTGGTTAGAGTTATAGAGTGATTAAATCCAGAACCAATAGGTTCAAGGTTCCACGAGGACTGGAATAGAGAAACACTGCCCTAGCTGTCAAATCTGTGGCACTACTATTTCCTCCTTAGGCCAAGTGGATTGCTTCACCTCCAATGCACCTCCACTTTGTAACAAACTGACACATCTGTTCAATAATGCTACATAGCTACCACTATGCTCCTATTTATCCTGTTTTAATTTTATTGTAGTTTTAAATTCATTGTCGTTTTAACTTGTAGCTTAATTTGAAGTTGTTTTAGTTCATTATACTTTTATTGCAATTTTAAAGCTGACACAAGAGTGAACTGCTAAACTGTATTTCATTGTTTTTTGCAAACATTGACAATAAACCTCTATTCTATTCTCATGGACTTAGAGAAGCAGTTGTTGCTATATGTCAGTTCTTAAAGAGATATAAAAGCAGTTCTCAGCTATTTGAAGTTTCATGTTCTTCAGGAAGAAAGATTATTCACTAGTGGGAGCTTTCAAGAGAGTTGCCAATTTTCACAGTAATGGAATCACAACACTTCAGCAGAAACACCTCACACTCACTATCAAGCATGGTGGAGGAAATCTATTCATTTCTGCTTCTTATTGCAGCCACAGAGCTCGAGTCCTCTGCATTCATACAGTGGCCTATGAACATGAACTCCAAGTTTGGGAAAGGTTGGATTGAAGTCCAGACCTCAAACCAAATAAAATGCTCGGAGCTGTGCAAAAGAAAATGTCCATAAGCCATGTTACAAAAAAGAGGGGCCAAAATTCCTCAACCATGATTTGAGAGACTCACAGTCATGCAGGAAACAACTACTGGAAGTTATAATGAATGCAGAATCTGTTGAAGGATGCTCTTACGCAAGATTACTCACACTGTGATTTTATTCTTTTGACTTAATTTTCATCATAAAAAAATGATGCAGTGAAAAACAAAATGTTGTTCATCTCAGGTTGTATTTGTCTAATATTAAAACCAGTGTAATAAGATAATGATTTTTATTTTTTTCAAAAACAAAATATAGGCTTAAAAGTGGTATTTATTTTCTATATGACTGTATACTTTTTCATTATATGTTTTGATTGATAAGTACATAATTGCATGATCTGCAGACTATAAGAGTTATAGATATGAAAATCTACAGTTGTGTGAAAAAGTGTTTGCCCTCTTCCTGATTTCTTTTTTTTGCATGTTTGTCACACTTAAATGTTTCAGATCATGAAACAAATTTAAATATTAGACAAAGATAACACAAGTAAACAGAAAATGCAGTTGTTAAATAATAACACAAGTAAACAGAACATGCAGTTTTATTATTGTTGGGTGGGGGCTCCAAACCTACATGGCCCTGTGTGAAAAAGTGACACCCCCACCCCCAAAAAAAAGGAAAAAAAAAACCAACATAAATTAACTGTGGTTTATCACGTCTTTGGAAAGCTGAGTTCAATTTCTTTCAATTTCCAAAGTGAAGTAGACCAAAAGATCCTCAAAAGCTAGACACTATGCTGTGATCCAAAGAAATTCAGGAACAAATGAGAAACAAAGTACTTGATCTCTATCAGTCTGGAAAAGGTTACAAAGCCATTTCTAAAGCTTTGGGACCCCAGCAAACCACAGTGAGAGCCATCATCCACAACTGGCGAAAACATGGAACAGTGGTGAACCTTCCAAAGAGTGGCTGGCCGACCAAAATTACCCCAAGAGTGCAGCGACGACTCATCCAAGAGGTCGCAAAAGATCCCAGAACAACATTGAAAGAACTGAAGGCCTCACTTGCCTCAATTAAGGTCAGTGTTCATGACTCCACCATAAGAAAGAGACTGGGCAAAAATGGTCTGCATGGCAGAGTTCCAAGACCAAAACCACTGCTGAGGAAAAAGAACATAAAGGCTCTTCTCAGTTTCGCCAGAAAACATCTTCATGATCCCCCAGATTTTTGGGAAAATACTCTGGACTGACGAGACAAAAGTTGAATTTTTTGGAAGGTGGATGTCCCATTACATCTGGTGTAAAAGTAACACGGCATTTCAGAAAAGGAACATCATACCAACAGCAAAATATGATGACGGTAGTGTGATGGTCTGGGGCTGTTTTGCTGTTTCAGGACCTGGAAGACTTGCTGTGGTAAATGAAACCATGAATTCTGCTCTCTACCAAAAAATCCTAAAGGAGAATGCTCATGACCTCAAGCTGAAGTGCACTTGGGTTCTGCAGCAGGACAATGATCCAAAACACACCAGTAACACACCAATACACACCATGTCCATCTCTGAATAACTTAAGAAAAACAAAATGAAGACTTTGGAGTGGCCCAGTCAAAGTCCTGACCTGAATCCAATTGAGATGCTATGGCATGACCTTAAAAAGGCGGTTCATGTTTGCAAACCCTCCAATGTGGCTGAATTACAACAATTCTGGAGAGATGAGTGGGCCAAAATTCCTCCACAGCGCTGTGAAAGACTCATTGCCAGTTATCTCAAACACTTGATTGCAGTTGTTGCTGCTAAGGGTGGCCCAACCAGTTATTAGGTTTAAGGGGCAATCACTTTTTCACACAGAGCCATGTAGGTTTGGATCCCCCCCACAGTTCCCCCTCTTTTTCTACCTGAAGTCAGTATGCTGTGTTACAGCAGGGATCCTCCAAGCAGCAAAATGCCAAAAGATTCCATGAAACTTTTGAACACAGAGTGCCGTCTCCAACAATTGAGTCAACTGAAGTCCTCTGGAACAGGGAGAACATGACAGAAAAAAAGTGTGCTGCTCCTCATATTTCCATACAGCACCCTCTATCTTGGCTAGTGTGCCATTCGACTTAACACCTAAATATAGATGCTAATGCCAACAGTGGTGGCTTTTGGAGGACTAGCCAGCCTTATAGCACAGACGCTGGCTCCTGAATATGCATGGTGCCAAGCAGGGAGAAGACAGCACCAAGTGGGACACAGAGGATTTGATGTTCAATAAAAGAAAAAGCCTTTGACATGGAATACGAACAGGCCGCAGCCTGTATATAAAAGAACCAGGAGGGAAATTGGATGGAGAATTCCTTCAGAAGTACAGGCAGAAAGAGACGTAAAAGAGAGTTATGGAAAAAAGGGGATATTTGACACTTTCTGAGTATGGATAGTGTGTGTGTGTGTGTGTG
>JAOWBL010000567.1:0-17249 GCA_028564865.1 Zenarchopterus dispar | reverse complement strand
ATTCTGTAGTTTAACATACATAAATACATGTAGTGGACAGTAAATTCTTATAAATATGGTTGAAGAAAAAGAGAAGGAATTGTTACCAAAAGCCTTTTGTTGTTGTTGTTTTAAGGTTAAATTTAAAAAAAAAAAAAAAATTTAAAAAATTAAATTTAAAAATTTATTAATATGAGAAGCCTCACATATTTTATATGTGAGGCTTCTGGGGATAACATTAAAGAGTGAAGTCTCATGACACTCATGTGAAAGTGTATTTATCAAAGCAAACTTGATCAAAGAGCTCTTAATAAATATTTCAATTGACTAGGCAATTAAACTACTCTGGGTTCAACAATGTTCCAAGAACAGTTCTGTTAGTTCTGGTGATCTTGAATTGTTGGAGGTAGCGTGTTTGTGCATGTTTGTCTTGTTAGTCTCTTTTATCTCTGCATGGCACCAAAGATTGATGGACTCAGAACTATTTGGGAATGACCTTATAATCCTTCCCAGATTGAGGCGCAGCAACAATAACTTCTTTAAGATCATCACTGATCTCTTTCCTCCATGGCATTGTATAATCTAATAACTGAATGCTCCAGATCAGGAAACTTTCAAAATTTCTGCTTCTATAAAGTAGGTCCCACAGGTGATGATTAATTGATCAAGTGCACTTGATTGTCAGCACCAAGTTGCAACCTACCGTCTTTACTTCTGTGGAAGTAGTTGGGATGCTTTCAATTTTTTCCACATGATTCTTTAATTTATTGACTTTGCTTTTGTCAAATAAATAATTATGAATGATGCATTGTTGTTTATCTGAAGTGATATGTATCTAATTTTTAAACCTGTTAAAGAACAAAACGCTGTTTTGAATTATATTTAACAAATGAAATCTTAGAATTAGGTTGGAGACTTGTTACTTTTCATATGACTTAAAACCCAAAGGGTGGATATGGGGCACAGCTTTCAACCACAGACTAAGACGCCCTTATCCTCGGGGGTTGCCATGTCAGACTGTAAGACAGATTGTGGTCCTGACCTCGGCCTCTGTTTGAGTCTGATATAATCACCCTATGCACAAGCTGTCAAGATTCACATTTTTGCTGAGTTCAAAGTGGAATATGCTCATACAACCACCAAGAGGGACAGTGGAAACCTCTTCTGTAAGATTTCACCAGCAAACATTATAAAGTTGATGCTTTTTGTGCTCAATTGTTAATGAGTACACGATGCAGAATAATATTGACACTCTGAATACAAGATTAAATGTGTTTATGTGTTTAACACATTCCTCAATGCTCACCTGTTTTTAATGTATTGTAACAGTATTGTATTAAAATGTACTTTAGCTGAAACTTGGTATTGAATAAACTGTAAGACATAATTTGTTAACTCTTTCAGACCTAGCATCCACTTGAATGGGGATGACATTTTTTCCACTGTAATCCAAAACAAAATACACCGTGTTCACAATTTGAACAATGCCAGGTCACTAAAAAGTCGTTAAATAATCAATCATAATGAAATAAACAGTTGACACCTAATCTGAGAGCTGCAGGAGTCACACAACACAGCCATGGGTCACCCACTTTAGAAGGAGTAAACACTCTTTACTTTTTATGCACTATTATACATTCATGGTAGCTTCATCTGTATGCACTATTTATAATCTTGACACTTTAAGGTCAAAACACCTAAAGTAAATGTCAATATATTTTAAAGCTGTGGGCTTTTCAGGACTTTTTTGATGTTAGATGTCCATCCCAGTGGACATCGGGCTTAAGAGATATAAGAAGATGTCGTGTTCAGCATGGCACAATTGGGTGATTTCAGCCATCTTTCATGACTAAAATATAAAATGAAACAAAAAAATTATGGTGTCCATGTGTCATACTCTACTCAGAACTGAAAGCCGAAGAGAAGAAATTTGTATTAAACATTGACTTGAACATGTGCAAAATCTGAGCAGTGCAAATGTGAAAATGTAAGTTATTCCACAGCTTCAGGGATGCTGCTGCAAAGGCTCAATCACCTCTATGCTTAAACCTTGACCCCGGAACATCTAGAAGCAGCTGGTTCGTTGACCGCATTGCTCTTACTGGTGTATGGATCTGCAGGAGTTCTGATAGATAAGAGGGTGCCATTCCATTTAAAACTTAAAAAGTCAACAATAAAAATCTTAAAATTAATTCAGAAGTAGATGGGGAGCCAATGGAGGCATGCCAAGATCGAAGTTATGGGATCATGCTTCTTGGTGCCAGTTAAATGTCGAGCCACTGCTTTCTGAACCATTTGCAGCCGTTGCAGAGAAGATTGATGTAAACCAACATACAGCGGGTTACAGTAGTTTACACATGCATAAGTCCCACCTGAAGTCGAGTTCGACATTATCTACAGCCCTTCTTCATGAATATGTTCTTCTCATAACCTTTCACATGAATCTTTACACATACTAATCCTGCAACAGAGATGGGGGAGTTCCTTTCAAAGACTTTTTAATATCTTATCTTCAGTCACTCCTAGCTGATATGTATATATATATTTTTTTAATTTATTTTTTTGCTCAGTAGAAAAAATAAGGTCAAACAAGTAAAAATATGAAACATCAACTTGCTGACAAAAATGCTTTATAACATGGATTGTTTTTATTTTTGCCACTGTTGAATCACATGAAAACAATAAAAGTTGTGCTTTCATTGCTTTTGAACAAGCAAATTTTCAGGGTTAAAGGAGTTGAACCTATAATTTTAAAGATGGGTAGGCAAGAGTAGTGAAAAATAAAATGTCCTTTATTTGACCTCAACATGCTGCCACAGCAGACTAATCCAAAAGCCCAAACAAACATTCAGTGGCAGGGAAGATGGAAGTTGAACACAGAGAGACAGACTGGGAGCACAGGAATGACAAAAACATTAATGGGGAGCATGACGAATGACCTGGCAAGTGGGGACAAAGGGCTACATATACACAGGAAAACACTCAAACCCAAATGAGAAAAACAGGTGGAGATAATTATCACCGAAGAAACAACAGCAGTTAAAATGGATACTACACACACTGGGGGATATAGTCTTGACTTTGGGATTTCAAACCCATACTTGGCACTGATGTTCCATCACAGTAGTAATGATGGTGTTCCATCTATGCCTTAAATGCCTGTGTCTGCCTGCATGATTTATATATCTATGTAGCAATGACATGTGTAGACTATGTGCTGCCATGTTTAGCTACTCAGTACCATCTTCAAGACCAGCCTTTTCCAAACAGCGGTATGACTTCTTAGCATTAGCCACTCCTTCAGTCTACTGGCTGTACGTGGCTTCTTCTTCTATCATGGTTCCACCTCATTGGCCTTTTTTGCTGCTATCAGCAGGTCATCGTTGGGAGCTGTCTTCTGGATGTATTTCTGGATCATTGTTGTTTCATTGTAGTTGATTGTTTGCTTTTGATGCTCACTTATCCCAGGCTCTCCTCCTTTGGTTTAGTGTACAGACTCTATGTCTAAATTTCTCCTACATGCATGAGATGCAGAAGAAATATGGATATACAGGGAAGAAAAGATCAGCCATGTTCAGCTGTGATAACCACATTTTCAACCACTTTCAGAAAAAAATGGACTCAGCTGAAAATGGGTTTTATGTGGCTGGGAGGTCGATTACACTCAACAGGCTTAATGCAGGTCAGACAGAGGTCTAGAGTGGTATAAAGAGGGATCATCTCATTCCCACCATGTTGAACCTGCAAAAGAAAAAGAGTGTGGGCACACGGATGTGTCTGCCACTTTTTGGCTTGGTGGAGAGATGACCTGAGTTACAACAGGCCAAATCCAAAAAAGCTGACTGAATATTGTGCCAAGTCTATTTGCAAAAAAGCTCAAGTAGAAGTGAAAGTATTTCCATTCATATTACTAAAGGTCACCCAGCACAGAAAGCCTTATGACTACTGCTCAATCTGTTTGTGTTCTGAGAGTGTCAACATTACAACCCCTATCTCATCTTGACAGAATGTCATGAGATGAGCTAACTCAAACCCTTCAAGAAGGATCAATACAGCAGATGTTGCTTCTTCAAAGCAGGTAAAATTAAAGAGTGAGGATGAATAGTAAACTGGGATCACTTTCATAGGAAAGAAATGCCCAAATGACAAAAGAAGAAGACAAAAAAAACATGTCTTAGAGCTTAAATGTTATTTAAATATTGCAGATGGATCTAAAAACTAATACACCATCTTCACTACATCATCATAGCTATACAAAGCAAACTCACATTATACCATATAAGATCATTTGTTTGTCAATAAGCAATTTATTAATTTATTTTTGGATTTTTTAATACAACTGTGTCATTGAGATCCTCTCCTTTAAAGCATGTGTTCCAACTGTAACAAACTTTATAACATACCCCCATAATTTTTCTATAATACCGATCAAGAAGAGCAGTGCCACCGATAAAAAGGAAGACTGGGACTTAAAATGCAAGTGTACCACTAAGATATGTTCCTGTCATAAATAAAGCAAGATCCACACTGAGATGTGGAACTACCTCAGCATACTCCAAAGCCACTGCCACAGCAAATCAATCAGTCCAGGAGAGGGAACAGGGGATGCCACTGTGCGAGTACTGAGAGTAATCAGACCTAAGCTGGATAGCACTATAGAATACAAGCAGGAGCATTGTGTCCCATGGAGTCTCTTCCTTCACTGCTGAATGAGGCACACACCCTTTACCACAGCAATACAAGTCACACTGACTGTAGGGCTATACATTTGAAATGTCAATGGAATTCTCCAAAATTAAGTCTCTATAGCTAAAAGGACAGTATGGTTCACGTGTATTATGCATCAAAAAAATATACCAACCAAAGATTTTTTTCTTAACTTTTTTTAAACTTGGAGATGAGGCAGAACATTGTTTCTCCTGCATCACTGCATGGTACTAAGACTAGTGTGATGTGTAATTGTAGTTTATCTTGTTTAGTGCTTTTTGACATCCATCCTAGTCTATATTTGTTCCAAAACACCATTTCAAAACAAAAGACTTGCTCCCTAGCAACTCATACAGAGGACAAAAAAATTCAGCAGCACTAGCTGCTCTGTTTGTTGTTGTAAGGCAAGTCAGTGTTATCTTCTGGCAAATCAACTTTTGAGGGTCCAATTTGCTAGAGGCGAGCCCACAACAATGTCGTGATCTAGCGTTTCGGTTGCTTTTTTGTTTTCCTGGGTTCTCTTCATAACTTCTGTTCTCTATGTTGTTATCTTTCTGTTTCAGAGGTCATGTTTTGTTAAATTTCTGGATTTGTTTTTAGATTAGTTTTCATTGTCATATGTTTAATTTGTAAAGTTTAGTTTACTCTTTGTCATACTTTTGTTTTACTTCTCCCCGTCTGTCTTGTCCGCCTTTTGTCACCCTTAATTAATGTCACCTGTGTCTCGTTATCAAACCTGATTGTGTCACTTGCTCTTGTCACGATATATTGTCCTGTCTTTCCTCCTTCTCCTGATAGTCTTTCATCTTTCTGACCATCATTCAACCCTTTGTTCTGTTGCTCCAGTTCATAAGTCCTTTTTATAGTTTGAGATTACTGAATTTAGGATCACTGTCTTTCATGAAGTTAGAGGAACATTTACAAAATCCATCCATCCATCCATCCATTAACTTTCCACTTATCTGAATTCAGGTCATGGGGTAGTAGCGTTCCACCCTTTTCCATCGGAGAAACATGTTCTCAGATTTGGAAGTGCTGATTCATGTCCTTGCCGCTTCTCACACAGCTGCAAATCACTCCGAGGAAAGCTGAAAATCATGGCTCAATGAAGTCAACAAGACCGCACCATCTGCAAAGAGCAGAGAATGCCACCAAACTGGAACCTCTCCACTCCTTGGCTGTGTCCAGAAATTCTGTCTATAAAAATTATTTAAAGAATCTGTGATATCCCAGAGTCAAGCCCATCCCAGAGTCCACAGACTCAGCCTACTGTAGGGAGATAGTGTGATTGAAAACATTCTTGAAATATTCCTTCCACCATTCAGTTACATCCCAAGCCAAGGTCAACAGCCAACTCAGCTACACACGGTGTTGATGAAGCAATGTTTTCCCAGTCTGACCCACTTGACAGTTTGCCAGAACCTTCTTGGTGCCAATTGAAAGTCATCTAAGATGATCTCATCAAACTCCTTCAACACCAAAGTTTTGTCTGTCAGTAGTTGTCAGCTGCCTCCCGAGTCTGACAGACTAACCAAGCCCTACAGCCTTTCTCACCTGGGATGTCCACAACCTGGTTTGATGATTACAGTCGTGGCAGGCACAAATGACCTTGCAGCCACACAGTTTGCCACCTCAACTAGGGAGACATGGAACATGGCCCATTCGAACTCAATGTCCCCCACCTCCCTCGAGATATGGTTGAAGCTCTTTATCCATGGGGCCAGGCTGGGCTCAACCCATACAAGCAACACTTACATGGTCATGTAAGTGGGGTGCATTGTGCTGTGGGCAGCAGCTGAAGGCATGGGCCTTGGCGTGCTGATCTTCAGCTTTCAAAACTGGTTTTAAAATGACAGCTGTCAACCCACTTCATTCAATTATAAATCATATTTTATTAATCTCCCAAGATAAAACATAGTGCTGCAGTAAGAGTTACCAATAAAAAATAAATATCAAAGAAAATAAAAATGTGTTGGCAAACTTTTGGAAAATGAGAGAAGGGAAGTTTAAATTTTTCTTTCTCAATTTTATTTACCATGACTAGGTAAAGGGAAAAAATTAAATACATTCATTGGCATTTTTCTTGGGATTTTGAAAGCTAAAAATAATTGTATCATTGGCCAATGAAACAACCAGATAATAGACTCCAACACCAGAGGATTCAGAAAATGTTTCTTTTACTAAGAGTTAAAAAAAAAGCCTTAAAGGACAACAGCACAGGAGGTAGGGTGCAGAGCTGGTGATCAGGCTTGTGGAACAACTGGCAGGCAAGCAGCAGACTGATGACTGGGAGTCCGGATAGACAATAGTAGACCCGATGACACTGGTGGACTGGCACAGGACAGGGAGTTTGGCAGATGACAGGCAGGTGAGTGGTAGACTGGAACTCTGAGTGGAGACTGGTTGACATGAGAGTATTGACTGGCAGGCAGGCAGAGACGAGACAGCACTAGAAAAGAGAAAATGCATGAGTAAAAAAAAAAAAAAAATGTTTTTTTGTTTTTTATCCTAAAAATCACACGTTGTATTATAACATAATGCCACACATATGATACTAATACAGAATAGCTTTTTTTAAAAGGCATAGACAAGAAAGTACAAAATGTAGAAATTTTACCCAACTTAGCTACAGCTGAAATCTTCACCTACTAGGGCACAGCTGGCGCGACAAACCTTGATTTGTTAGTGTAAGTGTGTGGTGAACGTGGGAACGTTGGTCTCGAGCATGGTGGACAGCACACTTCATGACATTTTTTATTCCAGAACTCATGAAACGTGCAAATAGGAGTGTATATTTTTAGCTGGTGCTTTAACAAGGCACTATGGAACGCTTGGGAAGCACCTCCATCACCACCTATATCAACCTTGCAACATTTCATTCAACACCTCCTGCTTCTGCTTTGCCAAGGTCATTAAAGACCTTCAAATTAGAAGAGATAGCCTCTGGTGAGTGGTGCATCCTTCCAACGTCAAGTTCAATACCTTTTTCATCCCCTTGCTGGTGTTCCCCTCCTTCAGTAACATAAGAAAAGGTGATACATCAGGATGGCTGTCTTAAAAGTTAAAATTGTAATGGCTGTGGCCTCAGTGTTTCTGTTCTGCTCCCCCAGCATATCTGTCATATCCTCATATGTCATTATAAATACATTTAATTACTTTCTCCTGTTGTGTCTATTTTTCTATACAGTTGTCAATGTCCGGGAGCTACTTAGAACAGAATATGTGGTTATCAGTTAATCAATCTTGATTATATGTGAATTATTGCCTTAAGTGGCGATATTCGTCAACAAAACCAAAACCACATATGAAAAAACACACACTATTACATGCTAAGCAGAAATCTAATGTAGCGATATAGGATTAATAAATGTGAAGAAATTAACATGGAGGATTAGACTGGAGGGTCAGGAAGAAGCATTAATTTTTGAGTGTGTTCTTGAATTTAGTTCTTGTGATCTGAGATTCTGTCTGTTTTTAGGTTTTTAGACCTTTAGATCAAGGCCTAGTCTAACCCTAACCCTTTGTGGTGGCTGTAGTTGGATGATAACTCCTCTAACCAGCTTTCTTCAAATTGTCTCATGGACTGAAGCCAGAAGACTGAAGGCAAAACTACATATGTATCTGCTGATTGGTTCACATGCATAGGAGAGGATGAGGAAAAAGAAATAGAATAATATAATTCCACAAGAAGAAGACTGGCAATACTGGCTGTTTTATCAGAATCTGCCTATCATATGTTGATAAATTATGTTAGGTGGATTCTTTTCATGATGTAAAAAACAAAATTGTATAACTTTTTAGATATAACTGAAATTAGTGTCCAATCAGTTCAGAAGTTTACCAGAAAGTTGGAAGGTGTCAGTTGTATCATGAGTCCTGGATGACACCAAGGAAAGTGGAAAAAGATGAAAAGTTCTCACTCCTCCAGGGCTTAGTCATGACTTTGCAGGTTCAGCTAGAGTGCTTTTGTCTCTCTTTTCTGGGGCAAGTCCCGGTGTAATGAAAGAAGAGAAAAGTCTAGCAGTTTGTCTTTGTGGCTTCTTTTGAATCTGTTCAAAAAAATATGGCCATAATGTGTCCACACCATGTTCTCTGCTGGGATCCTGTTGTTCTCCTGAAGCCCTATAAATTCTGTAGTCTAATGTGTGTCAGCAGCAGCCCTGCAGAGACAGTTCATGCACATCAGGGCTGAACAAAAACATGATTGGTCCATGCTTCATGGAGCCTCTGGTCCATGAACCTCATGATCAGTAGTAACTTTAAAACTACTGACAAGGGAAGGGCTCTTCTTGTTACACAGCAATGTCCTGCTGGGAAAATCTGCATCCTGGCTTTCACACAGACATTACCCTGACACTAGCCAATTCTTGGAAGTATTTTACTTTTATCTTACTATGTATAATATCCAGACCATTTTTTGCTTTTTGCCTTTTTCCAGGTTGTAGCTAGGATAGCCTCCAGCCGCTAAAGGTTTGCAAAATAGAAAATACTGTTGTCTGCTAATAAATTAGTTATCTATTGTTTTTAAATTGATCACATTAACAGACAATTTGCAAATAGGTTTTGTAAATCTGAATGAATCTCAATCCACTGTAAATTTACAGCCGTTAGAGCTGTTCCACTTATAGTCCCAATGTCATTACATCAGTATACAAGATTTATGATGGTATGCAGAAGATTTGAGTTCTTACCTTGCTGGTATTCATAAATCAGCACAATGTTATACCTAAATCACAAAGAAAATGCAAAATGAGATGCAAGTGTCTGCAAAAATGAGGTGATATTATTAAGAAGTAGATATAGTTCACATTTTAAGGTGGCTGGTATTGTAGAAATATGACTGAAGCACAAGGCTCTTACCCAGAACACTGGGGTTTCAGTCCTGTGTTGGTTTTTGCACCCTTTACATGGATGCTTCCCTCTCAATGCACTTGACTAAGGTTGAAGGGCTTTTTACACGATATGTTACCTAAGTCATTCTCCTTTTTACGTTTAACCTACTGGTGCTTGTAGTAGGAATAAGTTTGTGACATTTTCACACATTAGAATATTTGTGTGTTTCCCCACATTTTGTCTCTGACAAAATGAAAATCAGCTTATACTTGAACATAATAATTGTTGCTATATGGTTGATATTAAAACTATGCATGGTGTTTGGTTTTATAAATTATCTTTATATCAATGTCAGTGGTGGGCTCAGTGCCAGGTTCCTTTATTCTGAAGTGCACTTTAGAGAAGAAATCTGTATTCCTCACCTTTCTACAACCCAGATAAAGTTATTTTAGTTTATCTATAAACTGATAAGTCCCCCTCCACAATCCAGCTAGATTTACAGTACTGATATTTTATGAGATATCTAGAAGCTATGATGTGGGCTCCCATAACAATAAATCCAGGCATGCTCGGAAACACACAAAGTCAAAGTGATCTGAATAGTTGGTGGAATTTGACCAGTTTATGAAACGGTTTACCCTTTAACTTTCAATCTGATTTAAATTTCAATCAGATAGGGTGTTTATATTTCAAATGAGGGGTTTGGAGGAAGTGTTGTCATTTTTGTTTGACATTTAAACTAACTGTAATCAGAATACAAACGCACCCATATTTACTGGTTCTTAGTTTAAACTGTTCCTAAATTTGATTTAATTTCAGAAAGGGTAGTTGTTTGGGTTAAACTAAATGATATCCAAAGATTAACTGCACATCTGAAGGCAGATTTTTCCTATCTACAACATGCTCCTCTTGTACTTACTGGGATACTGAGGCCATGTGTCCTGTGGAGGGTGCAAACACCACTCTTTCACCACTTATCATTTTAATCTCTTAAACTAAACAATCAGCACTGTTGTTTTTATACTGAGATCTGAATATTGTTACATCTGAATTTTCAATACATCAGCCAGAAAGTTATCAGTGGGTGCTGTAAAGATTTCACAGATCCGGCTCATTCTGAAAGCACAGATCAGATTAGGATCTGGGAAGTGTGGAAGCACGGCTACCACTTTGTGCTCAAAAAGCTGATGCAGATCAGTTTTAAGATTGTGCACACTGGCCACCACCTCCACTCCAGACCTTTATCGTGGGGTTAGTGAGGTTTGATGGTCTGGGGTTGATGCTAGGACACATGATTTTCTGTGATACCATTATTCACTTCACCTGTCAACTGGTTTTTATGCTGTGCCTTTTTGGTGCATCCAGCATTTGTCATTGTTGATTTTAAGGATGCCATCGCAACAAAGCATGTAACAAAAAGTATGATTTAACTGAAGCAGTTAAATGGTAACAGTTCATTTTCAGATGTAGTTTTCCTTTTCATTATCATTGAATTATTTTTTTATTTTCAGGTTCACTACCTAAATATTTATTACAACAAGGACCAATTTTGTTTTATTTAATCTAATCTCCCTTTGTCTTTTCATTAGATTATTACTGGCGATTTTCTCCCTCTTGTTCTGTGGCTCTGTGGCTGATATGCGGTTCATACTGAAGCATCTTATCACTCAGCCTCTACTCTTCAAATTGTTTCTCGCAGTGACTAAATGATAAGGATAGTGCTATTATCTCTCCTATTTCTCAGTCAGATACAGTGTGAAGGGCACTAAAAGCCTGAACCTTTTGTTTCAACCAGCGCTCAGAATGTTGCGTGGTTCATGTCTGACAGTCTATGCAGCTTTTCATTTTGGGTTGGCATTTTCTTTTATTTTTGTTGTCAGTCCCGATGATCCTGTACAACAGTTGTGCACTGGAGCAGGCGAAACATCCCTGACTGCATCTCCAGAGTGCATTCCTTAGTTTACGATTTAATAGTTTGTTGCTTGTAAATCTAATTGAGCCAATTAAGGAGAACATGAACATTCAAAAGCAGTTTCATATACCTAACAATTTAAACTAAATGATATATACATTAAAAAACCCTTTAATTCCCATTTTCTTTGAGTGGTTACAATGTTGCTTGCTGACATGGTCAAATCAAAAAGTACAGAATATTACATACAGAGCAGAGACTCTCACACATAATTTCTTCAAAACAGTTTCTCTAATCTTTGTTTTATTCAGTTTTTTGTCTAAAGCATACTTCGAATTTAATTATTTTTCTTCTCTTTTCATCTTTATGCCTTTGTTAAGCACTTTGAGTTGCCTTTGCATTGGAAATATACCATACTTGATTTCGACTTGCCTTGCCTAGAATCAAATGTAAGCAATCAAAAATCATTTTATAATTTGAAATGAGACTGTGTGTAGTAACCCTTGTTAAAAACCATAATACTGCAGGAAATACACAATTGTCAGATTCACATTTTATGCTTTAGAAAAAAGTGAGTTCACAAGAGACCATCTGCTGCTTTGATGTTGCCTGGCTTCTGACTCAGACTTTGAAATAAATAAGCAGATAACACAGAGAGTATAATTTTAATGATAGTTTTTTTTTCTTTAATCAGTTCCTTACTCATAGAGTTGAACAACTTTAAAGCCTGTGCACTCAGTCTGTTTTGAGATGTAGGGTCAATTGCGCTGTAACAGCCTGAGGTTTAGAGTTTAACGTGGTGTTAAACACATAAGGAAGTCGCATGACCTCCCAAACCCTGTTTCACTGTGTTAGCACAAGTAGTTTAACCTGCAGATGGAAGCTAATTTGCTGTATTCTGAAAAAATGTCCAAACAAGCTATAGAGGTTCCTTTTATTTGTGATAGTATTACACCAATAATGCAATAGTGCTTGTAATTAAAAAAAAAAAAAAAAGAAACATGCATATTTACTGTGCATTATTTATTCAGCAGGATCATTACACAGTCCAGAAACACGGACTCACACATGCACCAAAAAATGACAGTGAAAGATTACTCCTGACTGGATTTGACCTGCTCAGGGATAACTGTCACTGTCCTTCTCTTGCCAACAGAAGATTTACCAGGAGCAGTGACATTTCCTGGCTCACCATATCCTTGCTGTTAAACTGCATTTGTCCATTGTGGTGGTGTTTTTTTTGTTTGTTTGTTTGTTTTTTTCTTGTATCAGAATGTGGGGAAAAATGGAGATGCTTCAAATCTGAATTAACTTGTGGCTTTCACTGTAATCTGCAGCTTTAGTCATTTTCAGCAATAATTCTCACGGTCAAGCACATTTTATTAATGCATAAGTCAATTAAACTCCACCTTGTCTCATGCCCCAGCTCTTGTACAACACTGACTTTAATTATACCACTTTGTAGATTGTCTGATGTTTGACTGACTGATTTAATTTCATATTTGCCTTGTGGATGTGGGCATGACATCATGAACAGCTCTTGAGTCTTTGTTGATATAAATTTTTGGTATAATATTTACATTGTGGAGTTTGTGCATATGACTCTCAGTCTTATTGATTAATTGGAATATCATGTATCACCTGGGAGACCCCAGGCAGTATAGGTTAGCAGCAACACATCCAGCGCCATCACACTGAACACAGGGGTCCCCCCAAGGATGTATGTTGGGACCCCTCGCCTTCACTATGCTGACCCAAATTGCATGCCAAGTGTGTGAATGACACAACTCTGATGAGTCTCATCAGCAACGGTGATGAAACAAACTACAGAAGTGAAGTGAGTCACCTGGCTGTGTGGTATGGACACAAAAATCTATCTTTGAATGTGACGAAGATCATGGAGATTATTACTGAATTCAGGACAGCAGAAACTCAGTATGTTCCTCTGATCATCAATGGTGCTATTCTGGAGAGAATGATAGCAGTAAGTTCCTGAGTGTGCAAGTCAGAGAGGACCTCTGCTAGACTGTTAACAGTCCATCAATCCCCCCAAAAGGCACAGCAGCATCTTTACTATGATACTGAGAAAAGTCAGATTCTCTGCGCCCACGTGACCACCTTATACAGAGGCACGATCTAGAACATCCTGACCAGCTGCGCTACTATGATGAACGGCACCTGCACTGTGACCTGTCGCAAGGCTGAGAAGATTGTTGGTGTCTCCCTGCCCTCCCCCCATGACATCTATGGAACCGGTCTCATCAACAAAGCCCTCAGCGTTGCTACTCTCCCCTTCCTCCCCCTTCTATACACCACACTCACAAACCCTATAGTCTAATGACCCCTACCCCCACCCACCCCCTCACATACACACAAACCCTGAACTCCACAACTGCAGCAGTCACTTTATACAGATTGTGGGCTACTTCTGCACCACAGTTATTTTATATATACTGATAAGCTCAGTAACTTTTGCACCAGCAGTACATTGAACGGTTTAAATACACTATGCACTATTTTTGTATTAACAAGCTGCTGTGTGTCTATGCTTTTTTTAAAATGTGTATCTCTTTATTTGACTTTATCCTTGTTTACTTTTGCATGCTCTTATTTGTAATTTTTTTAAAAGAGAGATGGCCCCATTAAGGATTTCGTGTTCAGAGATTTTTTTTTTTTCTATGCACCAAGGGTCTGAGAATAATTCGATCTTGATTCTCTGTATGTACTCTACATGCAGTAAAATTGGCAACAAATCTCTGAATCTGACTAATAGCAGTCTGGAAATACTATAAAAAGGATTTTTCTTGCACTTGCATTTATACAACCTTTAGAGTCACCTTTGTTGTTGCAAATTCATCCGTCACCTGCTCAGGTTGATAAAAGTAGCGTTATGATTTTGTCCCAGTTTCACTTACTGATCATGTCTAAGATAAAGACTTCAGCCACAAAATCAGTTTTTCATAGTAGTCCACCCATTGCTGCCTGCAGCCCGCCACTGCAGTATCTGCAGGGGTTGTTGACAAATATGAAGAGGAGCAGCATGTGTTTATTTTCAGAGGAAACTCAATTCTTGTCCCACAGTGATATAGTTAAGAGGGGAATCAAAGCATGTGTGGTATGAATAATGAGTGCTGATGTCGTATCTTACTTGGGGTTAATCCTTTTACATTCATCTCACTGTACAGATTTAGTAGTCAAGACCTTCATGGCACTATTTTTAAATGTTCCTTCTCTTAATGGTCTTCATAACAACTGGACTAGTTTCTTACACACACACACACACACACATATATATATATATATATATATATATATAAGAAATACATATAAGAATATATGTATGTATGTATGTATGTGTGTGTGTGTGTGTGTGTGTGTGTGTATACACACACATACACATGCACAGTAAATTCTGCCAATCGGGATTGTGCATCATTGGAATGGCCACAAATCAGCTCAGCTGATGGTACATTTCACTTAATGGTCCCAGTGGAATGGCACAATGATAGCCCACGCATGTAAAACTCCATGAGTTGTTAGTGTTACCTTGCTTCATCCTCAGTGCATGACTTACTGTGAGATATCAGCAATGTCACATGGTGGAGGCATCTGGAAGAAAAAAATACAGCTCAAGACACTTTTGTGGAGTTTCAGAATGTGGTCCCAAGATAACATCACATCAAATTTGTATGTAAAGTACAGTTTTCAGTTTTGTTTGTATATTACAGATTTACATTCATGATCCAATTAAAAGATAACAGAACAACGGTGCCCACAAAGTAGCTTTTTAGTGGGGTTTTCACGGTGATAGGTTCAGAGCCTCAGCGCTTATTGTAAACCACTGTACATGCTGACACTCACTCCTGGTAAATCTGCTCCCGTGTCTGACAGCAGCATGACTAATAGATGCTCTGATCAGTGTTCAGCATCAGATGATCCGCAAAAGGAAATGTATGATTTCTGGATCAGGTTGGAAGAGAAAATAGCAATTGTGTGCCTCAGCTGCTGTGAGCTTTACAGTAAATTGCATGTTTGCAAAGAGAATAATGTTGGGATCCCACAAGCTAAATGTCAACTCCCTCCCTGCAGCCATTTATTCTCAATGCATCCTCACATCAAGTCAGACTGCAACTTCTTTAAATGTTATACTCCTATACAGATCACCATGGCAACAGGTAGATGGAAGAAGATATAAGATCAAACAAGTACACCTACTCAAGCCATATGCTCAGCTACAGGTTGTTCTTGCATTTCTCGTTTTGGTAAATATTTGCAGGAGTTATATTACCTGCAACTATTTTTCTAAAAAGGTGAGCAGACATAATCTGATGAATAAAAATGGAGCAGCATCAACAAATGTGTATATCTTAACCAGAAAAAATCTGAAGAATTACTTAACCCTTCATTTTATAGAGTTACAATGTGGATGACAGCACTGAATATGTTCTTTTATATAATCCATTATGAAGCTACAGTCAGCAGCAGATTATCTTAGCTTAGTATAAAGTATGAAAGCAAGGCAAACAGCTGGCCCTGCTCTTTACATAAACCTATAAACCTGAAGAATTAAGACGCTATGGATGATTTGTTTGATGAAAACAAAACAATCCAGGGGTTTATGGATGTTTATCTTTCAGGCACAAGTTATTTTCAATCACCTGCCTTCAGTCCAGATGTTTCAATCTCTCCACTCTGCTCTGTTGACTCAAGGGGAGGGGCGTGCAATGAGGTAAACCCACAAGAGTCCATTAAATCAGGAAGAAAGTAGTCCGACATCACATGGACATCAGCCCAGAAACTGTTTTCATGTTAGGACAGAAATGTCTTTGCGGAGGAGAGGGAAAATAATACAGACATGGATTCTCTCTTTAGTAAGAAATCTTCCTGCTGCACTTTAAACAAAAAGATTGGGTCAACTGAATCAGTGCCACCTGAAGGGACTTATAACAGACTTCAAAAAGGGTCACTCTGTGCTAACCTACCTAATACTCACAGTTCATGTCATGGATTTCTGTGAAATGTTTCATGTCTAAACTTCTTTCAAGTTCATGAGACTTTGTAAAACTTTAACACAATAAGTTCTTGAATAAGCTTTTGAAGTTGGGTCCTCTGTACTATTTTTTCTGTCTTCCCCCCAACTGGACAGGGTTGAAATTTATAGTAAGCTGCCATGAAATTCTAAGGATATTTCATACATAAACAGTTTATCCTACACAAAAACAACATTTAAAATAATAAATGCTTTTCTAGCAAACAATGGTTCTTCATCATTAAAAAAAATAATGTTGTCATTAGATTCAATTTTCCTGCAACTAAATTTTCATGTTAAGCAGCATTAGTAAATTATATCCCTAACTAACTTGGTACTGCATTAAAAGTTGACTGCCAAATCAAATCAAATCAAAGTTTATTTATATAGCACTTTTCGTACAATAAAATGTAGCGTAAAGTGCTTTAACAGTAAAAACAACCCCCCCAATCCCCCACCCCCAGACCAACCGTGATGTCTATCAATGTCTATCAATGATAAAATACAATCCAAAGTTTAAAAAAAATAATATGTAAAACATTATTGGGCACAGTAGAACCAGTGAAGGAACACTATCACACTATCATGTAGCCGTCTACATCAGGAGGTGGCTGCCAAACCCCAGATCCAGACTGCATAGTAGGGGCCACAGCCCACCCCTGGGTACGATAGAGTACCAAACACTACCGCTGTTGGATGGATGTATAGACCCGACCACAACCATCGCCATGGTACTCGGAGTCAACAGCACCTCCAATGCAAAGGGCTCCCACTGAGACCACACTGGAG
>JAOWBL010000566.1:0-14545 GCA_028564865.1 Zenarchopterus dispar | reverse complement strand
CACCACCAGGTCACACTTAGAAGTACAACAAAAGATGAATTCCATCCTTATTTGTGAAACCTAAACTGAAGTAGACTACATGGCATCATTGGTACTGTATTTTTAATGTATGGCATTGTATTTTGTGTTGCGATATCACGTATTTTTTCTGGTCACATTATGACTTTATTCTTGTTATGCTGTGATTTTCTGCTCATAAAATTAATTCTGTTATCAATCTTTATTTTCTCATTCATGTTTTGCTGTAAAATTGACCTTTTCTCATAAATATAAACTCAGTCACTTAATACTTATTTCTATTCAGGATAATGAGTGTCTGCTGAGTCTGGCCCTGCTCTTTTTCACCAAAAAGCAATGTTTTGGGGTCTTTTTCTTGTTTTTAAATACCACCTGCTAACACAGGGTGGGTGGGGCTTATTGTGTGTACCCACTAGGGGGCGGTCTTGGCTCCACATTGTCCATTTGACACTTCTGTTTATCTGTAGATGTTCAGTGGAATCCAGAGATGCCGCCACAGGCTCGCTTCAGATTTACACTTTTACACTTCCTCCTTTCTGTGGGTGGAGACTTAGTCTGTGTGTGTGTGTGTGTGTGTGTGTGTGTGTGTGTGTGTGTGTGTGTGTGTGTGTGTGTGTGTGAGGGAGATAATGAAGCACTGGGAGTTTTTATTTCTTAAAGAGGCGTTTCCTCATTTTTCAACAGTCATCTGGACAGAAAGAGGAAGAGAAGCAGCTCAGAGGCTCTGCTGTGTGTGTGTGTCTGTGTGTGTATACGTGTGTGTGTGTGTATGTGTGTGTGTATTAACATGAATGTGTGTTAATGTTAAATCAGAGAGGATGAGGATTTTGGTGTTACTGCCAGACCATGACAAGAGGAGAATTAAATCAGAGGTAAAAGCTGCAGTTTATCTTCTTGTTGGAGTTGAAAGTTTTAGGACACATTCAGTTTCACCGTTGAAACGTGAGTTAGTTTTTGTACGACTCAGCTGGAAACTCCTGACACCGCTGCTCCTGAACTTTGACGTGTGGTCTGTGTTTTAGTTTGTGTTTGGAGGTGACTGAATTGCTTCATGGGAAGAGCCATGGAAAGAAGTGCCAAGTATCTGCATTCAGAGTTTCAAATGAGAAAATGTACTGTACCTTTACATTTAGTTGTCTAAAGGTTAATCTGTTGCTAGCAGCCGTCTCCAGTACCAGGGACTGATGACTCGGCTTGAACTATTTCTATCTTATTCCAAGTTGCTGTGGTGCCTATGATGCATTATGGGTGCAGCTCTGTCGCTGCACTGTCACTTGATCAAAACGTTGAGTAACCATGGTAACAAAATTGAAATAAGGCATTAATACAAAATAAATAGTTTTCAAAACTGTTAAAAAAGGCTTCAAAATATACCAATTACCTTTTTAAAAGGAAAAAAAAAGGTTAATAAACATTCCATGTCCCAAGATGCAGTTTTGGCAGCTGAAGGTCAGGACACCATAGTCCACACCTTCGGTGACCTCCTGTAGCATGTCACACCTAATTCATATGTCCCCTCCTTCAGCTGATGGGGCCATGCAGGGCAAACCCATGCTTCTCATTTGGGCTTAGGCTGACCAGGCCCCCTGGGTGAAGGCCACTAGGTTCTGAGCAAGCTCCTCCTCCAGACCTGACTCCAGTGTGGGACCCTGGTAACTCATGTCCAGGCGGGGGACACCGTGCTTTTATTTTTTTACTTGACTATAGATTCCTGTTTGTCTGACCTCCCCCCCGGACTAATTTTGTCCTGGGAGACCTTACCAGTTATGCTGCCCCCGGCATAATTCCTCGGATCATTTAGGTGTGCAAACCCTCCACCACGATGAAGGTGGTGATTCAAGAAGATATGTTTAAAAAGTTGTGTCATCCAGTAGAGATTCAGAGTAGAATTGCTGCTCATTCACATCCAGAGGAGCCAGCTGAGGTGGCTCATGTGGTTAGTGTCTTCTGGACACCTCCCTGGTGAGGTGTTTTGTGCATTTCATACCAGGAGGAGGCCCCAAGGCCTCACACTATCTCTTGGCTGGCATGGGAAGGCCTAAGAACAGTGTTTCCCAACCCTGGTCCTTGGGGACCATTTCCTGCATGTTTTAGGTGTTTCTCTGCTTCAGTGTACCTTGATACATTTAACAGACTTGTTCAGACCTTGATGACAAGCTGATGACGACCATTAATTTCAGTCAGGTGTGTTGATGCAAGGAGACATCTAAAACATCCATGACATGGTCCTCGAGGACTAGGGTTAGGAAACACTCTCTAAAAACTACTCTGGAAAGGCTGCAGGTGGTGACTCTGAGACCTTCCTGTCCAAGAAGTTGCTGGGTGGGTTATTCTTCCATGTTTAACTGTCATCGTACATCCGCCATAGCTGGGGAACCTCCATCATAGAGTTCAAACCTGTGTAGCCATCCAGACATATGGAGTAGAACTCTTGTCACCCAGACGTACGGGGTTAAAACTATTTAAGACCAAGTACACAGATTTAGGTGTATTTCGACTTAAAGTCCCTGCTGGTTTAAGACTTTGAGACTTTTTCAAGAAGCCAAAAGGTGATTTTAGTTTTGGATGTTCTACGCCCCATCTTAGGTCTGAGGTTTCATGTAGGTGCAGTGTTTTTAGTCATCATCACAAGTCCTTGGCCATGTCGGCGCTGCAGCGCTGATCACAGATACAGCAGTTAAACCAGGAAGTGCGGGTCATCTTAATTCACTCTAAACCGGTTCACGGTGCATGTCTGTTGGTGGGTCCACTTCCTTTCAATGAAGCCGCAGTGAATGAGTCAGTGATTACTATTTTATTACTCTGACCCTTAGTGGTTGCCACTGCCCAGCCTCAGACGTACACGGTAAAACAACATCAGGTAATGCAGATCAATAAAAACTAGAGGCCGGTTCCGCTTTGGTTCTACGTTCTGTGTTTTTGATATGGAACAGAATATTTTCAGATGCTAAAGCAGTGGGAAAGGATCTGAAAAAGCTGCACCAGTGTGATCACTGGCTGCAGTGATTCACACGAGGAGGAGGAGCTCCACTTCCTGGAAAAGGTTCCTGTGTGTGAAATCCAGCTGAGCTGGAGATGAGGAAGAGCTCTGACAGAGAAAAGGAACCCGTCAATAGGCAGTTATTGATATTTGTGGAGGAATGTTCTAATCAAGATTTACAAAAAAAAAAAAAAATGCAATAAACAAAAATGAGTTAAAACAGAATCCAGAGAACAGTGATTTTGCAGCAGACACTTGGAGGACTCATGGGAATTCTGATCATGTGGCTTAACCACATCTGGTGCAGTGGTGAACCAATGGCATTTCACACTGCACGACTTCCATGTGCGTAATCTTGGACATGATGTCAACATCAGTGGTGGGACCTTGAGAATCGTAGTGTACCTCGAATGTAGAATGGCGTGACCGCGGTGAAGCGTGAAATGTTGCAGAGCAATTATGAAAATACTGCTGATGTTTCCTTGCTTTGGCACAAATAGAGAAACAAATTCCAGTCCTGATGGTTTGGATTTATTGTTCAAACGTCTCATCTCTGATGGTGCTGGTGGTCCTCTCTCTGATGTACGGTGACAAAAACGAAACAATGACTTCTCCTGACGGTGTTGATGGTTGTATTCTCCCCTTTGGAGACTTCTAGTATAACACTCAGTTCCTTCATAAAACAGAAGGAAACGACATTCACGATGCAACTGCTTACGTACGTGAGCGGACATTTGTGTCCTAGGCCAAACAGCAAGGACGTCCCAGGATATGGTGTTTCTCGTGTCTCGTCTTCCTGCCAGCTCGATCTCTTGTGCGTAACCTGTGCTGCCACCCATCAACTGTAGAAGAAGAACAGGACACACCCCCTGTGATGTCACCCGAGTGTTGCTACTGAAATAATGATGAATGATATCAAAAACAAGTGCTGACAGAGCTCTGCTGGGACCTGTGCTGACTTGTCGTCCTGGTAACGGGGGCAGGTCATTTGAAGGTGAACAAGCCTGCAGCTCGTAGGCTGGTGGGCTGCCCTCCACTTATAAGGGTCTTTGAACATTCTGGCCTGGCCTCCGACTCCTTCAGTCGATCCAAGAAACTCAAGACCACTTCAGTGGTAGTATTTGTGTATCAGAAATAGTTCAGAAAAGAAGTTTCAGAGGAAGAGAATGTGGTCCTGGTCATAGTTAGGAGGCAAGTCATAATAATTACTGTTTCGTAAATGTTGCATTTGCACTTTTTGATGAGATCTAAGAACACTGGATTTTGCTGACACGGGAGATGGATGACACTTCCTAAAAGTATTCACGTATTCCTTCAGATCAAAATGAAACTGATATTGTAACACGAAAAAGCGCATTGTCTCTTACAGCAATGCCTCAGGGCAGTCATTAGACATTTCATTCACACTGTCTAAAAAAACGCCGATCACTGATGTCATTCTGGATCCACATGTTCAGATTTCTTAATCTGGATTTTGTCTTTTGTTCTCTGATTTGCTGCCAAACAAAAGTAAAATCCCTCTCAGGGGCCTCAGGGCCTGGCTTGTGCCCACTTGTGTGCATATGTACTTGTGTGTAGTAGTTGGCTGGCTCCTTATCCTGTACTCTGATTGGCCCTTTGCAGCTGCCGGTGTCGGGGAAGGTGCTGGACGTGTACGGAGGCGGCGGAGCGATGGCCGCCGTCGCTGTTAGCAACAGCTGCCCGGCTGACCTGCATCCTGTCAAGCAGGAGCTTAGTGGTAAGTGAGCGACGCGGTACCTTGCACAGGTGATCCTGATCAGTTTTGATCTCTCAGATCACTTACCCATCGGAGCCAACTAAAGCTGGAGTACAGATTTTTTTCAATCGTGACTGGGTGATATCTGGTTACGCAGATTTGTGAGGTGTCCGTTGATTCTGTTGGGTGTGGAAATTCAATACAGGTGTCAATAAACGGCCCTGCTCTCATTGGGTGCCGCCCCTCAGCATCAACACCTGTGTCCAAGACGACCTGTAGAGCTCTCAACTGATAGGCTCACAGTCAGAGGCCCTCCCCCCTCTGTTTCTGCTGAAATCTGTTCTCCAGAGTCAGCATCCTAACTTCCTCTGAATGAACACACACACACACATACTCATGCATGCACGCACATGCAGACAGCAGTTCCAACTTCCTGTTCAGTCAACATTTTTCTCCAAACTCGACTCTCAGCAGTTTTCTGCTCAAACACAAGCAAAAGTTGAAATCCAGGAAGTTCTTTGAGACGGAAGTTATTTGATCTGTCCTGGACCACCCTGTTCCTGGTTCTGTACAACCCTGTACCTAGACCATTCTGAAGGGTTCTGGACCACAGGTTCTGGACCACACTGAACCTGTTTCTTATTCTGGCTAAGCCTGAAGGAGCTACGAGGGTTCAGCCTCCTGTTCACTCATCACCTTCAGAAGAGGCCAGATTTACTGGGTTCAGCAGCCAGATGGGTGGGCTTTAGCAGGTACTTTTCTCTCTGCTGGCCTGGAATACCTTGGCGTACTCCTGAAAGATCTGGAGGAGGTGGTGGTGGGTGGAAAGAGGGAGGGAAAGGGGTACTTCATAAGACCCCACATGATTTCTTTTTTGTTTGTTTGTTTTTGGGTTCTTTTTTTTGTTTAAACAAATCGTGGCACTGTGAAATAAGTTCCATGTTTGTCTGCAGTTTATTTCTTTAATGCAAAGACCCTCTACAAGGTGATATGATGTTTTTACATAAACAAGCAAGGTTTCAACAGGGGGTGTTAACTTTTGCTGATATTCGTGGTTATTCCGTCTGGAGCAGAGTAGAGTAACAGCCACTGTCGTTGTTCCCTGGCAGATGTGGACACCAAGGCGCTGATGAAAGAGAGACAGAAGAAGGACAACCACAACCTCAGTGAGTACCGCCACACCACTCCTTCATGAACAGACGAATATACGATTCTGTTAGGCCTAACAGACCTGCTGAGCCACACTTCAGACCTGGTTCAGAAGTGTGGCTCAGCAGGTTGTTCAGGTCATCAGACAAACTTCCAGTTCAGCTAAACATCCTCTCAGGTTGTGTCTGTGATTCAGTCCAAACAAGCTGCAGGTGATGATGCTGGAAGTGAAGGCTGTCCTCTAGTGGCCGATGTCTGAACTGTTACAGCTGCTTTTACTGTGATCGCTGACATGACTCTGTTTTTAGTCGAGAGGAGGCGGCGCTTCAACATCAACGATCGGATCAAAGAACTTGGAGCACTCATCCCTAAATCTTCTGACCCGTGAGTACTACTGCTTCCACTGATGTAGTACAACTAGGACTGCCACTAGGAGTATGCTAGTACTACTATTACAAGTAATACTTACAAGGCTGCCACAAAATAATGCAGAAAGATGTGTGTGTTTGTGCTAATGAGTGGTCTCTGATTGGTTGTCAGGGAAACGAGGTGGAACAAAGGAACAATCTTGAAAGCGTCAGTGGATTACATCCGAAAACTACAGAAAGACCAGCAGCGAGCACGAGACATGGAGGAGAGACAGAGGATGCTGGAGAGCACCAACCGTACCTTACTGCTGCGTATACAGGTGAGACATTTACAGATGAGACAGACAGGTGAGAGACAGACAGGTGAGATATCTACAGGCGAGACATCTACAGGTGAGATATTTACAGGCGAGACAGACAGGTGAGAGACAGACAGGTGAGAGATCTACAGGTGAGACACCTACAGGTGAGAGACAAACAGGTGAGATATTTATAGGTAGGACATCTACAGCTGAGACATCTACGGCTTTCCTTCTGGACTTGAGGTTCAGCTATCAAAGCAACCCTGTGTAGATGTTGGCAGGGAGGCATAGAAATGTGTGTCCCCTGTTATTTTAACACACCCTCTGTCCCCCCTTCTCAAAAAGGGGTCCGCCAGTCCAGAGGGACTGCTCCCAATGTTCACAAGATTTTTCAGAAGTGTGTCAACAAATACATCCTTACAATGTCTAGAGCATTGAGGATCTCAGGATGGACCTCAGTGGCCTTTAGAGCCCTGCCACCCTGTTGGTTATGGGTAAGCCCACTCAGAGTCCACGGCTCAACTTCCTCTGTGGCAGACATGTTGGTAGGATTGAGAAGATGCTTTAAAGTATTCCTCCCACTACTGGTCTGTCCGAGGGCCACGTCTGGCCCATGCATCTGAAACACAAGATCATCAAGGCCAGTAAAGGTCAGGAGCACCTGCTGTACCCTGTTTGCCAGAATCTTATGTGGGGGGATCAAGTGACTCTCCGTGTCCTCACAAATCTCCTGTAAGTTTAAGCCTTGCTGAGGCTGAAGTTTTCATGGCCTGCTAACATCTGTCCCCGGTCTCAATAGTTCTGCGATGAACCTTGGTAGAGCTCTTTCATCTCGATGGCCTCTCACACCCGGGGTGTCCACCACCAGGTCTCAGGAGTACCTCCGAGACAGACATAAACAACTTTGTAGACAGTGGTTTGGGAGGGCACCTTGATTAAAAATAGAAAATAAAATAAGGCCCATGGCCCATTGGGACTGTTTTTCCTTCACTGGCTTCAGGAGATAGTCGTTGAGTCAGAATGGGCCTTGTCTGAATTTCTATGAGAAGTGGGAGTTGCAGATCTTTATCATCTAAACTTCCATCAAGTCCTGCTGGACAGACCTGGGCCTACAAGGTCCTCTCCCTTCATCTGATCCAACTAACCACCAGGAGGTGACCAGCTGAAAGTTTAACTCCTCTCTTCTTCAGGTTCTCCAGAACGTATGACCACAGATCTGATGACCTGACCATAAACTTTCCAAGTGGCCAAGAATGTCCAGGTGCCACATGCACTTATGGACACGATAAAGTTCAAACATGGTGCTTGTTATGAACCAACAACAACTATCACAGCACTTAGACACCACGTACCACCTTCATTTTTGTTTGTTATATGAAGCTGATAAAATTGTTCTTGGTCTGGCCCTTCTCAAGACCAGTTTGCTTTGGGAGTCCCTACTGGCACCCCCAAAGCAAACTGGTCATTCAATGTTATCAATTTGATTTATTTTATTTATCCCCCCAGTGGTTGGTGATGGGGAGAAGCCAGCAAAAGCTCGTTTCTAAAATCTCAGGTGTGAATTTTTCGCATTTCTGTTTTGTGTCGCAGGAGTTGGAGCTGCAGGCCCGCCTCCATGGCCTCTCCTCCTCCTCCCTCCCCCAATCTGCAGAGCCCCAGACTCTGCTGTCCCCACCACTGCCCCAGCCCTCTCCCTCCTCATCCTCCATGCTGACCCCTTCCCTGGGTCTGGACGCCCTGAGCTTTGTGGAGCTGGATGAGCCGCGGGGCACCCCCTCCGTCTTCTCCCCGGACCTGATGTCTGATGTGGGCCTGACAGAGTTTGGGGGGCTGCTGATGGAGGAGGGTGAGGCGGGGCCGGGATCCAACCCCCTGCTGTCCCGCGGGGCCTCAAAGACTAGCAGCCGGAGGAGCAGCTTCAGCATGGATGAGGACTTCTGATGTCACCATGGGCTGGGTTCTGATTGTTCAGAGCAGGAGGATCCTAATACCCCAGACTGTGGGGGGTGGGATTAGCTGGGAATTATTATTTTTTTCTTTTTTCGCTTTTTTTATTGTCCCTGGAACAATTTTGGATCTGTGATGTCATATAAACATAGTACAAAGGTTAAGCAGTGTAACCATGGTAACCATAACTACTGCTTTCTTTTAGAGGACGAGTTTGCTTCCTGTTTGGATATCATGATAACTGCTTTCCAGAGTCCTGGTATCACCATGGTAACCAGTCTGTTTCACTGTACTCTGTCTTTTGGAGCCATATTAAGTTTTACGTGTTCAAAGGTGTTACCATGGAAACTGGTGCGTGTGTACTTTGATGTGTAAAAACTAGTAGAGATCATCCAATCGCAGTGGGTCTTTGGATCAGATAAATGATGAGTGTTAACACAAAACTAAGAAGGAAAGACATCAGTGGTGGAATCGTTGCTGCACATCAGCCTGGACAGGTTATAAAACCGTTTTCAAGCTATCTGGACCTCAGTGTTCGGTGGTAAAAAAGATTCAGGAGGCTGGACTCACCTGTCAATAGGTCTATAGTCCTTGTGTAGCTGTCCCAGGTTCAAATTACAGACTATAAGTCTGTGCTGTCAATAAAGGGCACTACGGCCAAAAAAGAATTTTAAAGAATCACGAAATGTTTGTTACTGTGAAGACTGACAGCTCCTTGAAAATGAAATGGTTTCCTAATTTTTTTTTGAAGTGGATGTGCAACAACAGCTGCTTCTCTAAGATCATTTAACTTTTGATATTGTGTTTCTTAATTGTGCCATATAACAATCAGATGATTTTTAGTTATGACTTTTACACAAAAACACATGATTTATATGGTTACTAACGTAAGATTTTTATGGCTTTCTGAATGTTTTATGTTTTGGGGGTATGGAAAGGGTGACGCGCAGGTTGGGACAGGAACCTGGGGCGACAGGAGTGAGGGCTCCAGCGTGTTTGGGATGCCATGGAGCTCCAACTGATGACTGAAACCGCCGTTTCCAGGTGCAACCACATGTTAATGTTTCCATGGTAACATTGTTTCTTTGTACAAGCACTTTGAATCCCCTCAATGGTTGCCATAGTAACTACTGGGATCTGGTCAGCATCGTCCATATCGGCTGAAACACCAGAAGCTGATTGGCTGTCAGTAAACGGAGTCTCAGCTGATTGGCATCACTGCAGGTTTTCATACTTCGGAGTAGAAATGACATGGTTCCACGTGGTTTCAGCGGTCCAGCTGGTCCGAACACCTGTGCAGGTGTGCGCTCACCTGGGCTGTCGTGTAAATATAAATCTGTACAGAAACAAATCTAGAATCAGAACGTGCTGGAAACAAACGTGAGTTTTTTGTTGTTTTTTTTTTATTGGGAAAAAGAGATGATGCTGGAACAACACATTTTTTTCTTCAGGTTTTAGTTTTTATCTGTGTCGTACTGTCGGAGCTTCCTGCTGGAAACGGATGCTCTGAGCTGAACCGCTCAGAGTCACATGACCCTGACCCACCACACGCAGAAATGCCTGGGTGGAAACGGGTTGAGAAAGGCCTGGTAGGTGATTCGATGGACCACCTGCCCATCATTAGGGGTCTCAGTCAGACAAGTGAAGCCCCGGTGTTTATCCAGACGGTTGCACCAGGTTGCCGTGTGATCCTTGCAAGCGCACACCTGGTTGCAAAACACATTCAGATCAAACATGTTTTGAATGTGAAGTCATGTCTTTGTAAAAGGGATTATTCCTCTGTGGACAGTTGTCCTCCTTCAAGCTAGGGTGCTCCACCAGAGTCTTGGCAGCTTGAGGGTTCTGGGTAGTATTTGTGCGCATCTCGATAAAGTCTATGTGGCTGGCAAAAGAGAAAAGAAAAACGTGCTTATTTTTTACTCTGAAGGTTGGGAGCAGGGGTTCTGCCAGACTCACAGAAGTTGCTAATGAAAGAAAGAGCAGATGTTTCATCCAGCATGAACGGGAGTGGTTGTTGAATGTTTTCTAACATCCGATCAGTGAATCTTTCAAGAGTCTGACTCTGGAGAAGTGGAGCTCTGAGAGTTGAAACTAACCCCAGACCACCCTAAACTAACCCACTGGAGGTGGAGCTCATGTGGTCTGAGGTAGAGCTCCACGTTCTCCACAGACTGCAGTCGGATCCTCCTGTTAGGTGGCTACACCTTCAGATGAACATGAAGGTCAAAACAAACAAACTTTCCTCTGCGAGCTTGGAGTTGTTGGGACTGATCTGAGGTCTGTTAGTTCGGGTTCTTCTGGTCTGAGGTCAGTAGGTTTAGATAGTCTGAGGTTGGGTGGCGATTCAGCTCAGGTCGGCTGTGACTTCATGTTGAATGTTTGATCCGAGAACCACACAAGTAGAACAGGAAGAGGGATTACTATAGCAACGGTATCCACACGGCTACTGGCCATCAGGAATCAGAGGAAAGTTTTCTTCCAAAAGGGAACTCTGTTCTTTATTTGTGTTATTTTCATTTAAGTTTATTATGTTAGTTTGTTTTCAAAGTTAACTTCCTGTATGTTTTTGTCGAACTGTCATGTTGTTCATTAAAACATTTATGAAAAATTAAACATCTGATCATTTTCTTCTCTGTGCCATTGTAGGAGCTGCGCTCAGTTGTTTCCATAGCGACTATATATTTAAAAACACATTTAACAGCTGAAAAATTAGAGAAAGATTAAAGCAATGAATGGAGAGAAGTTCGAACAAGCTTTTATTTAGAGAAGTCATAAGAGAAGTTCAATTTAACAAACAATAGAATTCATTTTTAAAGTTTTTTTTTCTGAACTCACTGGAGTTCACTGGATCTTCACCTAAATGGAGGAATAGTTATAAATATAAAACAAATACAAGAGTCTTTATTGATTGAACAAAATCTATTCCGAAATGCTAGTATAAAACGTTAAGCGAAAAGTACACGTTTTACAACTCAGAACTGTTTTATTTTGAAAGGTCTGTATTAAAAAATGAAATTGACAATAGTATTTGTAAATAAATGCTATTATTAAAAGGTTTGTGATGTTGAAATAGGTGGATTCTTCAAAATAAAATAAAACAATTGTGACCACTAAACATTTATCTGTTTGTTCGTTTTTTTCCCCCTTAATTTTAAATTATAAAAACAGAAGATAGACTACAACAGACGCACACACACGCACACAGATTTGAACAAGCACAAGTGATGTCAAAGTCAAAAGGATAAAAAGAAAGCCAGTAAACAAGACTGTATGATGACATATCTGAATTATCAGTTTACGTCAAATTTTTATTTGCAGAAGAAATAAGATTCAAACTTAGTCAAAGTTTGAATTAGATCCAAACATAAACTCAGAAACCTAGCACCATCCATCCATCCATCCATCCATCCATCCGTCATTTTATCCAGGTTCAGGTCGTGGGCTCAGCAGTCTAGCCACCTCCTCCAGATAACACCTCTATCAGATTCATATCTGGTTAATATGAAACATGAAAACTACCCAAGTCTGATGTGAAAAGGTCAGATTTGGGTTACTTTCGCCTGCACTGTGAATGTAACCTAAGAGTCCTCCATCCTGCACAGTAAACCACTGAAGACCCTAGATCTCTTAAACCTAAACAGGAGAGAATCGTGGTAGATCTCATGAAACATCTGTATTTTGTCAGAGTTTAGTCCTGATGGAAATGCTAAATTAGTTTGTTTCTAGAGTCATTTGATCATTGTGTGGTTTTATCTGGTGTACCTATGTCAAGGTCATTTTGGGGTTTTTCTGTGGATGACTACAATTATTTAAAATGGCTTATAATTATCTAAAGAATAAATGATCTAGTTCTAGTGTTATCCCTAGGTTTTCTGTTTCTATCTCTGAAAAACAGAAATAATTATGATCATTTGAATTTGGTTACTGCCATGTGTAAGTGTGTTTCGGCCATATTTTAAAGCTTTTATTTGGCACAAATGAAATTCTCTTCAACAATATATTTTGTTGTTTTCCAGCAGGTGGGGCCCTCCTGGCAACTAAACCTTTCTGACTACAGGGAGGAAAAATAATTCACTGTGCTGTGTGAGAGAGAGCAGGCTTGTTTCTGTGGTGTGTATGTGTACTGTTCTAGCTATAGTTGTGGGGACTTGATCTGAACTAATTCTTGTGAGGACAAGCCATTAACTGAGGACCAGGTTCAGGATTAGGTGAGAAACAGGTTTTAAGTGGGGTCAGGTGCAGGTGAGGCTGAGGATGAGGGTTCTGGAGCTGAACTGAGTCAACCACGGTCCCCACAAGCACAGAAAAACGAGCTGAAGTTGAGTTTCTCTGGTGGTGTTTGATGTCAGCCGGCCCAGGGTTGAAGGTCATGTGCCGCTGTCTTCTCAGTGACTTCCTGCTTCCTGTTTGGATGTCCTGCGCACTGTTACCACAAACACACACTTCCTGTCGGTCCAGGATCCACTTCCTGTTCCAGCCTCACCCCTGACCTGCCAGTCTCACAGGGGCATGATGGGATACGACTCTGAACATTCGCTCTACTGCTGAGAGGTGAAGCCAACAACTCAATACCAGGTCCAGAGAGAACTCAAGCTAAATTGAAACAAGGTTCAAAAGCAAACCCGGAGGTGGTAATGTGAATAAAACTGCAGGTTTTAACAGCAAAACTACTGTCCAGTTGTGCTTATGTAAAAAAATGTCAGGCAACAATTTAAATATCCATATGGAAATTTATCCATAAGGCATCAATAAAGAGACAGATTTTTGACCTCATAAGTGACATAAAATAGTACTTAAAATCATAATATAGTACAAAAAAAAATCAGATAACTTCAACTGGGCAGGATGGACATCAACAATCCTCCTGAGGTTATTTCAGGTTAAGACCAATGCAGACATAAAAATGAAAGCATGTAGTTCCTACACTGAGCACTGGGATCTGGATCCAAACCTGCAGCGGGTGAACTTGCAGAAGAATCATGAATGGTTTGGACTGAGTTTGATTGTCACAGGGTACATATTCAGTTCTTCTTCTACAGTTTATGGATGGGACCAGGAGTTACACACAGCAAATCGAGCCAGCAAGAAGACAGACACAAGAATCGTTCACTTCTGTTTGGATCCTGACCTGCACTTCAGTTGGATTCTTGAAGTGCCTTGAGGTGACATTTGTCATGATTTCTTCCTACGTAAATAAATCTGAATTGATCTGAACTAAATAATCAGGGTGGCACAAGGAGCAGAAACAGCTGTGGGCCGGTTTCACAGCAGTTTTGTTCCATCTTCAAGTCCTACAGGAAGCGCTTTGTGAGAGCAATGAGATGGCAAAACTACCCAAAGATTATGAAGTTACATGATACCCTTGTGGCTTATTTAAACACCTGTGTTAGGATCTGTATTCCTGTGTTCTGTTTTTCTTTGCTTTGCTTGTTAGGCAGAGCGTGGCAGCCTGATTTGGAGCTCCTTCTCACCTGTTCATCCTCACCTGGTTCTCATTAACATCAGCTGCAGCTGTATAACTCAAACTTATATATATATGTATATATAATATACATATATATATAATATATTATATGTATAGTTCAGACTTCCACCCCCCGCCAGTTTGTTGTGTTTCTGACTGTGGTTGTGTTGTGTTTGTGGCCGTGCCTGTGTTTATTCTCTTGCGGTCCCTAGTGGCTTTTGGTGATCATCCCGAGTTCGTCCTGCTTCCTGCTCTCCTCGGCTGCCTTGGCCCTCGTCGTTTGTTCCTGGCTCCTAAGCATCCAGTCTCTTCTGGACTCTGCTGTATTCCTGTTTGGATTTATTAAAGACTCGTTTTTTGGCAGTCCTCATTGTGGGTTCAGTTTTGTTTAAGCCCGGGCTTAACAACCTGTGTCTCACCACGACTGTTTCATGAATTTAAAAAAATAAAAAGGATGGACAGTGCCAACTCAAATGAATATTTTAACTGAACTTCTCTTTGTACACGGTTCAGAGGTCTTCTACACACCTTTAGCTTCCAGCGCGTGTGGTAAAGCCTGAGCCTGTAGTGTTTTATTTTGAAAACTTACTGGCTTCTCTG
>JAOWBL010000565.1:0-15000 GCA_028564865.1 Zenarchopterus dispar | reverse complement strand
TTCTTATCACACTGACAGATTTGTTTTTGCTTAATATAAGACAGTTTGACTAGAATTGGGAATATTACACTTATTTGTGGAGGGACTATTTTTGCAGTGATTTGTTTTTAGGTAAATCAACACATCAAAAAACAACATAAATGCATTTGTTTTTTGTCTGAGAACCAAATGGGACAAGCAAACCAACCAAGACTTATTTATTTTTTTCTCTATTTTTCTGCTTTAAAACCAAAGCTAAATAATAAAAGATGGGAGAGTTCCTCTTACTCGTCTTGTTAAAAAAACACGGTGGGGAAGGGGAAACAAAGTTTATTTGTTTTATGTGATGAATGTTGGGAAGACGAGGAGTTGTCCACCCACATGGTCTCAGTGTGTTGCATCGCGGTGTAAAAATGACCAGTTTTGTTGTATCAGGCGCCACCATTTCCATTTCCATGTTGGAATTATGATTCCTTTTATGAAGTTATCACCGTATGGAGAGTCATTCTCACATAGATGAGTGATGCACACCAAACTGCTGAAAAGTGCTTTTCTCTGCTCTCATAAAGTTTTCTAGTACATTCAATAAAAACTGGAGGCCTGCCATGACAAGCTTTTTTCTTTTTCCTTTTCCAAAATAAGATTAGACACCTCGTTCTTGTTGTGTGGGTGGTTTTTTATTAACTTTAAAGTGAGTGAATGGAACATTTTTTCTCACCCATCCATTATCTATACCTGCTTATTCTTATTCAGGGTTACGAGGATCTGCTGAAGCCTCTTCCAGCTATTTTTGGGTTTTACACCCTGGACCGTTCGGTAGTTCATCACTGGAGTTCCAGTTTCATTTTCTGAATTGATAAACAAGCAGATCAACACAAGCTATGAGTTTTTCTCATGATCTCATTTGGTTCTGAAATGAAAAAAACAAAACAAAACAAAACAAAAACAAATAATGAACAATGTGCAGATTCCCAAGAGATAGTTTAAGAGATTTTGAAAATGTTAACATAGAAGGCTGAAGAAGAAAAGGCTTTATGAAATCAGAAGGAAGCTGGCAGGCTTGTCCCACTTGTGGATGGTATCTGATGTGTCAGATCAAACGGGACAATCCGAACCATGTCTCGAGCCAAAGGACCAAGATACTGATCTGATTGTCCGCAGCTTTATCGTTTGACAGCAAAACAACTCATCACTGGAGATTCGAGGAATCCCACACTTTAGATTCCTCTCTGTATCCTGGCTGATGTTCCAGCTTCCAGAGAAGAAGGTCACGCATCCCTGCCGGATTTCAAAAGAAATGCAAAACGCTAATTGATAAAGATTGTGTCTGTAGCAAGACACTTCAAGTCTTGTAAGACGTTTATCTGGTTTACATTAAGTATTTCCTAACACTTAACAGGCTCATTCACTCCCTTTAAGAGTGTAGGTTTGGGCATTTTGGTTGAAATGAATCATTCCTGATTATATCTTTATATTTCCACATGGGCCTCAACATAGATAACTACAACTGCACTCACACTGGGAAATGAATCAGTTAGCTTGTATTCATTTAGTGTATTTGTGTTTTAAAAGTTCACACATACCCCTATGCACCAATTTCAGCGTGTTGCCGTACCATCTCGAGCCCCCGCCAGGTTCACAGTACGCTTCTTTTCAACGAAGACAAAAAAAGGCTGCAAAAGGAAAAAGTGGAATTTTAGGGTTCACAGGAAGTCCAGCAGCAGTCCACACACATTAGGTGTTTTCATTAGATGCTAAATATACACCGACAACAAGTCAGGGATGTGAAGTCATGTGATGTGAAGTCCGGGATGTGAAAGGATGCATGAAAGATGGTGGGAAAGTGAAAGAGAAACTTTTGGGTGTGGAGTTCATGGCGCATCACCACAACCACAGGGTCATAACCTTTGTTCCAGTCGGTTTTATTTCAATTACAGACACAAGGTCCTGGATCTGTGTGTGTGTGTGCGTATGTGTGTGTGTGTGTGAGAGACTGTGTCGACTGCAATGGGATGGAGTGCGAATGGTGTTTATTTGATCACGAGTCTAAACCGGATGGAAAGGTGTGGATAACAGCAGCACTGAGGGCTGATATCACGAATATGCACGTGTGTGTGTAGGTGTGTGTGCGCTCAACCGTCAATAGTATGCTCTTACTGGGAAAGGACTCATGCTACATTTGTGTTCGAATGCCGTGTCCTTCCCAGCAGCGTCTCCTGCCGCGGGCTGGTCATGGGAATGAGACACGCTCACATGAGGCAGCTGGATGGTGAATTCAGGCTTAAAATGGTTTTTTCCTCCACTTTTAGTCTTTTGACATTTTTGGTCATCTGAAAGAAGAATGAACCTAAAACATTAATGACATACATATGATAAGATAACCAGTATGGAGCAGCTTTGGGACCCTCCATCACCCTGTAATGACAAGCTATGACCAAAATAGAGGAAAATTTTCAACTTCTCAAATTTATTTCATGAAAAGATGGTGCAGTTTGAACCTCAGATTGTAGAGTATTAAGAGTGCTTTCATGCACAAAATTAAATAAAAAGTACAACAACTGAAAGGTTTTTCCAAAAAGGCTAAAAAATGTACCTTTACATGAAGCAAAGACCTACTAAAAATGGCTCCACCACCCACTTCAGAGTAGATATTTTAAGATTTAGTTTTAATTTTATCAGACTCGAATGTCACAAAATTCAACTTATATCTCTAGCCTATACTTCCCGCCAACCAGATTACAAATGATCTTTAAATATTGTAAATACTGAAGACTTTAAATTCCAGCAGTGTAGTGCTGTTTAGTATGCCCTGGTGCTAAAATGTCTCCCATCGCATAACACAACCACAACTGTAAACACACACGGAAACAAACACAGTCCAGAAACGTGTCTAAACAAGCCGCAACCCAAAAGTGACCGTCGTTAAGCAAATAGTTACAGATGACACAGATGGAGCTTTCTCCTCCAGCCGCTCTCATCTACTCGCCCGGCTCTGGAGAGATCCCAGCTTCGATAGTCTCGCCCGGGTGCAGGTGTAAGTGTAAGCCGTGGTGCGACTGAGACCTGGAGAGATGAGGAGACCAAAGCCGAGAACGAGAGAGCGAGATCGGAGCAGATTAGAGTCATCTGTGGCGCCTGTCTGCGGTTCAGATGAGCTGATGTGTCACCCGGATCCTGAGGGTGCTGACAGCAGAGCGGAGGAAAAGAAGTTGTTGATGCTACATGACGTTTTGTTGCCCTTTGGGATGAGGTTTGAATCTCTTTGAACCATGTCAAGGGAAGAAAAAAGTCCTCAAATCTTCATTTTTTTCAAGTTTTATGCAAAAGGGGAAAAAAGCATTCTCTAATTGAAATATTTTTATTGTCAATATTTATCAACAGAAAGAAAAGACAAAAACTAATTCATCAGACTTGTCAATGATCACAAGCAAGGTTTCCTCGTAGTCATCAGCTTTGGGATTCACACAGACGACCATTCTTACTTTTCCTTCTCCATCATACATATAATATTTATCTAAACACAAAGAATAATTCAAGTACTTTTGTTCTCCAGTTGACTATGATCTTTTGAAGGCAATATATAACATTTTTAGAAAATTATATTAAAAAAAGTATCTTTGTCTTATGCAGTGCAGAAAGTTGAAGTTAACTTGGCTTATTGCTCTTGGAGTTCTGTCTTACTTACATTTTTTTTAAACACATCTGCTTCTTTGAGATAACATTCCAGCATGTGTTTTACATAATATTCAATACACTTTATAGTAACAAGCCAGCTTTCAAGTGAAAATGGTTAAAGTATAATAGTAGATGGGAGAAGCTGGACTTGAACTTTTGAGTCAACCTGGGCTAACATGGGTTGAGAGGCTGGGCTCACCCTGAACAGGTTGTCAGTCCAGCACTGCCCCATTTTCTGTTAAATGTTGTCTTTGTACCTGCTATAATCATAGAGACCGCTGGATTGATTATATAACTGTATCAATAAAGATAGGTTTATATAATACATTCCTCCTCGGTGTAAAAAGGCTTCTCCTCAAAAAGTTTTACAGGGTTAACGTCCTCTGTTGGCCAAAGTCAGATTGGTTGACTTGTGGGTACAAAAGGATGGCTGATTTCCAGGATAACTAAAGCATGTCACAGATATTTCAGTAAAATCTTAGAAATCTGTGTCCGTTTGTGGGGGGAAAAAAACTTAATATGTATAATTTAACATAGTCAAAAAAGGGTCAAAACAGCCACTAGATTCAATAAAATAATACACTGCTATACACTTTAGTAGAGATATATAAAGTAAACTTGGGAATGCTTAGTTAAATAAAACATTTTCTTAAAATCAAAGAAATCTTGTCATTTTAATGAAATAACACACTAGATTCTTGGTATTTCTGCACTAAGCTGTGAAACTGCTAATTGCACAAAAAAAAAAACAAAAAAACAAAAACATGACTCTTCTTTACCTGAAGTGCAAGTATACAATTATTTTACTCAGACCCTGTCAATATAAATTTGAAATGAATGATTAGCCTTTGTTTTTGCAGATAAAACTGAGTGACATGTGTCTGTGTGGTTGCTTTTTGCGCTTTGTCACTCAAGATGTTGCAGATATCACGGTGAGAAAGTTGTCAGAAGCTATGTCTCTCGTTGCACACAGCAAATGTGTGAGGAAGGTGTGCATCTGTGAGAGAGTGTGCTCCTCACACATGGTTTTCTCATATCTGTTTTACAGCCTTTTGCTGTGTAACCCTGACCAGTGTCTAGCCATCTGTCCTGCTCTCTGGATGCTTGTAATTACTCGTTACCCCCCTCTGCCCTCACCGCCCTGCCCCAGCTGGGACCCCCCCCCCCAAGCATCACATGGAAAAACCTTACTATGAAAACTCTACTTCAGATCACGAGTGCTATTTGGAAAACATGGAGGAAATATTTCCATTGTGTTGCCGTGGAGATCTACATTATTTTACATGCATCATTCTAAATCCTGCAAACTCAACAGTATATTTATTGGTAATTGATAGATTTTTTTTTTTTTTTAAAGCTCTCTATTCATTTTGGTGGTTGATTAGATTTTTTTTCATAAAATTGACTATTTGCATTACTCAAATTAACAGATTTTAAAAATGTTATCCTAATTTTAGTCAGGTTTCATGTCATTTAAGCTCTTTGAGGCTACAGGTGTTGCCTTCTCTTCTGGCGCACAGTTGCCACGGCGCTGTGGCCTCTTCTGTTACGAGGATGACAGCAAACCCACATTTTTTCACAAAATATTCATGTGTCTCTTCTCTACAATAATAAAACAATCTTTTCTCCGTAACTCTATGAATCCCTTCTAAACTCTGTCTAAGCAGAGCGGCTCACAAATATGAAGTCTAATATGCTTCTCATTTATCTTTAGCATCAGCACACATCTGGTGTCATCTGGGTTGTACAGCTTTAAATACCTGTGTAACATATTCACTTACTTTTTCAGTAGAACAATATTTTCTATCTACATTTAGGCTTGAAATGAGTTCAGTTCAGCCTCAGCTCATATTAAATTCAAACTGAATGAATTTTATGATGATAATAAATAATACCAGAGTCTAATACCCTAATACCCTAACTTCAACACAATAGAATTTCTTTATTAAACTCTAAGAACGTTCATATGTTAACTATAAAAACAAAGATCTGTAACTGTAAAAGTTGCAACATTTTCATTCATGGAATTTAATTACATCAGATGATCATTTTATTTATAACAGCATGTTGCATCCATGATTTTGTCGCTCTTCTTTTGTTGATACTTATTGAGTAATTCTCAGATTGATTTAATTTATGTTTTCCTTTCTCGGAAAACTGTTACTTTGCTTCCATTTGGAAAAAAAGGCAAGTAAATAAATAAATAGCAAGTAAGCAAAAAACAAAAAAAAGATCTTACACTAAAAGCCACATATTCACCCTGTCATGTGTATGTTTATAAAGCATCATTTTTTAAAGTTCTTTTCTTTATCACAAACACTTTATCCACACAAATGCAGATGAAAGCATCAGGAGAAACTTCCCAAGGAAACTTTAACATCAGCACCAAAACATGCTTGTTTTTCCTGCCGAGTCAAAAGCATCCCAGATAGGCTCACAAATAGTAACACAGATTTAATTTTTTTTTTTTTAAGCACACCTTTTCCTGGTATTTTGTACCAGGATTACCAGCTTGGATACATGTTTTGCCACGCAACAATACGTAAGACACTTTAACTGGGAAATGAGGAGCTATGAGCAAGATGGCAGCTGGTTAGAGTTAATATCTAAATCACATGAATCTACAGATGAACAATATCTCAAAAACCAAATGAGACGTCATCCTGGTAAAAATCCTTCTGGAGATACTGAACAGTTGCAAAGCGTGGGTGTCTTTGCAACTGTTCAATACACAGGTGTCAAATTACGTCGTCCGAGCCGAGCCCAGGATACTTTACATACCGTACTACATGTGTGCATGTGATTATGAAAGGAAGAAATACAGTCATAAACACCCTGAAGCAGGCATTCACAGCTAAGCAGAAGACCTCTAAACTGAAATTATTTTACATGCCGTTGATTTGTGTACTTCGAAGTTTGTTGTGTGATCATATTTCAGACTTTTTAAAATACTTTGAGTGGATGTTATTCTTTAATTTCCCTTGCCAGTTATTGTTTAGATGGATACTTATGCAACACATGCTATTAATATAGTATTCAGTCATCTATTTATTAAGTCATGATAGATATGGATGTGAATTTTTATTTGAATAAATAGATTAGATCACAAGCTGCAGTCTCAAAGGGGTGATGTCTGTATGTGTTAAATTAAATCCAGAATATGAGCAAAATGTGACTTTACATCTAATTTCCAGTCAATGTGTAACCCTTAATTAAGTTTTGTTTTTCACTTTTTACAAGCTGTTAAACTACAACCCAAGTGGATTGGTTTTATTTGAAGCCCTCAGAGTATCTCATAAATATTTCAAAATGGATTTGTGTTTGAGGTCTTTCTTTTGTTTTGTAAATGTGACTCAAAATGAGATGAAAAAAGTATAACATTTGATCAGATATTACATGTGAACTGCAGCCAGCTATGACAAAAGAATATATTTATTTTCTGGTCTAATTCCCAGCTTTTCCACATGTTCATTTGTCCTTGTTCAAGAAGATCCAACATTTCCCCAACAGAGTGTGACAGCAGAGGCAATAAAGCACTCGATGTAGCAAAGTTCACATATGAAATAAATGAAATAAGAAGTGTTGTCTGAGTGTTTTGTGAAATGAAATACAATAAACACTGAGACAAGTGCTTTATTCAACTTACATATAAAGATATTCTGTAAGTGTTGAGCATTTTCCTTTTATCTGAGAGGTAAAACTAAGCAACCTTGAGCTTGAGAAACTCCCCTTAATTCTTCTTACCTTCACACCAGTAACCAACCAGTTGTGATCACATGTTGCCTAACACGCTTAATGGAGAAGGAGTTTCAGTAATATCAGCTCAAGAGAAGCATGCTTATCTTTTTAAAAGATGAACCAAAGACCAGGATGAGAAAGACGACCAGGAGCAAGAAAATGTGTACAACATATATACATGGAACCTTTTACTAAAATGGAAATCCGTCATTTGTCAAAAAATAAAATATCCTATTAATACTAAAACAAACTATCACTCTAAGGCTGAAAGACTTAGAGCAAATATATTTGTTTAATTTGCACAGTTAGTTATTAACATTTTCCACTAGCAGGTCTATAATTTCGAGTTTATTAGTACCATGGTTATTGTTAATCTTGGTTTGACTTTGCATAAGGCTGTGTGTTTATTTAACAGCCTTATTTCCGAGGGTTTCAACATGGATGTCTTTGTCCTTTTTTTTTTTTTTTTTTTAACTCTTGTGGAAATCCAACCTTTACTTCCTTCTTGTAAAACCCACAGTCAAAATACTCTTGTTTAGGCTTCACAGGGATTACAGAGGGCCCAGCTGGGGCCTGGTCAGTATTAGTGGACGGGTCAAAATGGATCGGTATCCGGAAAACCTTATGGAAAGGTGTTTATTAGGAATGATAAAGGGGGATCCAAATAAGGTTGTTTAAATGTAAAGATAGATTTAGCTACTCTCAGGAAAGTGCAAACTGTATATTTTTATTATAAGTTTAAGAAGATGTTTGATTTTGAAAGCCAGACCCCTCCTCCCCCCTGCCCCCATGACCACCACCACCAAACTTCACATAATAAAGGACAAAAATAAATAAGTTATTACTATAGCTAGGACGTGGCGCTGAGGTTTGGGCGAGTTCTTGCTGCTCTAGTTTGAGCGGTGTGCTGCAGGGTTAATTAGTCGTATCAGCCGCTAATCCCTCTCCTGGGTCATCTGCCGGGGTCAGCCCTAAAAAAGGGAAAGGTCACAGCAACATCCGGCTCAACGCATTAATGATGGATTCATACTGTAGACTTGTGTTTGTCAGTACTCTAGTTGGTGTGCTAGAGTGAAGTGTAAGGCTTCTCTTTTTTATTTCAAACTATTATATTTTCTATATATATAAGTTTTGTTGTATTATTAAAACAGTGATCAGGACAAGTACTAAGCGTCTGCTAACAATCCTCAGGTTGTGATGCTTATTTGCTCAGGCCAGTTGGTAGCAGATGGGACAGTATTGATGATTAGCCTCTGATCTCTACTATTGATCCGTCATTACAGTGACAAGGCTTTACTGTATTCAGTTCAGCAGGTACACAAACACACTGGAGGGGCTACTGTAGCCCACAGGGGACCAGTTCTTTGTGTGGACAACAGAGGGTGTGACTGCTGGGCAAGGACAGGGATTAACACAAAATACAAAACACACTGAATCCTCAGCCATCTTGTGCTTTGCAATTTTCAACTTTGAGAATACTGAAATGGTAAATGGTTCCTTCCTTCTCCTTCAATGCAAACTTAAAACCAAACAGGATCCTGCAGTGTTGGGACATCACTCTGATAGCTCACCTACTACACAGCAGATATCTATAAAAACCCATAACTTTTGGTTTCTGGTTCAGATCTGGTTTAAAGGAGATATTTGAATGAAACATTTTTATATAGCACCAAAATTGGTGGTTTGATTTCTTCTTGTTCGTCGCTACATGTCAGTAAGTCTTGTCTTCTCATTCAACAGTCACCTCAGCTACTCCAGTGTTGAACTCATCATCCTTATTTGTCTTTTATCCTTTTTTTCTTTATCTTTGTAGTCTTCTTCTATTATTTTATTGACGGTTGCACACAGATAAGGTGGTGGTGCACATCCATTACCAAGTGGAAAGGAGCTTTGTTTCGCTGCGTCAGTGGATCCTACCAGGTCTTGCACTGCAATGGAGACACAATTCCAAACTCCCAAATTTTACCCCAAAGCCCCAGGTAAATGCAGCCTATCTACTGTTAAAGGTTGTTGCAATGGGCAGAAATGACCTCATATGCAAGTCCTTAATGCAGCGCAGCAGAGGAATTATCTCTGTTGGTAAATCAGTGTAATGCATAGGTCTTTGAAGTCCATTTTACGAACCAGTTTGTACCACATTCTTCTTTTCACAATCAGCTCTTGGAGTTCCAGAGCAGGACCCAGAGATGGCCTTGTTTATCAGCTTCTTCTGCCTAAAACAAACCAGCTAGCTATCGTCTGACTACTCACAGCTTCTTTCTTTCTCCACATCAGAAAAACTGAGCCTCTTCCATCCATCAGCACCAACCTTACAACTGTTACCACACCAGTTTCTGGAAGTTGCATGTTCTGTTCTGGGCAATGTGCAGCTCGGCATGTTCTTACTTGTGATTTTTCAAGTTATGCAAAGTAACAAAATGTGTAAATGTAGGTTTTGGGTGTGAAACACAAGATTACATTACCTTTATAAATCCCCAGTACCTTAAACAAATAAACAACTGGATGTTCCAGAGTTTATTTTAAATAAACAAAGACAAACAGAGATCATTTTCTTTTGAAGCCAAGGAAGAGAGGTTAAAAATCTGGGCTCAGCTTCAGTTTATCATGTTGAAAACCATAAACCAGCCATGAAATCAGGGTGTCATAATGGCCCAGAGTTTTAACAGGCATATCAAGTCGGTTTCAGACCCAGCCTGTTATCACCTCAAGAATATGTTAAAGATTAAGGAGCTTATGTTTCAGTGTTTAAAGAAAGCTGGTCCATTGAAATTATCTGTAGTATACTTGAACTTAGCCTAAAACATCCGCCTGACAACTGCTCCTGCTTGAGTCCTCTCTAAAGACAAAGAAAAAGATCGTATCACTCTAGTCCTGAGGTAGCTGCCCGTCTGTCAAAGAGTTAACTTTAAATACTGCTGGTAGTTTATAAAGTCCTATATGGTTTTGGGCCAAAATAGGTTTCAGATCTTTTGGTATATTACAACCCTTCCAGGCACCCTAAGTCATCTGGAACAAGTTTGCTTTCTGTTCACAGACATAAAACTAAACACAGAGTTGTTTTCATTGTTGATGCATCATATACTGGAATAAACTTTCAGAGAACTGCGGGTTAGCTGCACTACTGGCTTCTGTTAAAGCAAATCTGAAGATTTTCCTGGTGCCAGATTAATTAAACTTAATTGAAGGACTTTAATTCACAATTTCCATTTCACAATTTTTATTTGTATGTATTTTCTTAATACATTTTCTATTAAGTAAAGCTTGCCCAAGGTGTAACTCTGCTTTTCACCCAAAGAGAACCAGGATAGTCTCCAGAAGACCCCCAAGACCCTGAATAGTAAAAAGTGAGTTTATTGGATGATTAGATGGACTTTGTTGATGAATTTAATTTACCTTGCCTTGAGGCAGCTGTGTGAATTATTTGATGTAAATAAAATTTGAGTTCTTACAATTCTTCCTGGTAATGACTATAATAGTAGTTGAAAACTTGTGGCGACTGTATGAGTAAATAATAGTATTAGTAGTTTTATTAAAACCTTTCAAAGTGGTGATGGCAAAAGTAAAAAAAAAAAGTTAGTTAAACGTTTACCCAACAAGGACCCACAGTTACATATTTGTACACACATGTGATGGTTTTGTGCTTGTGAAGCAAAAATGACCCTCCCAAAAATAGATTTCTACTTGTAGATACTGTGCATGCTTGTTTCATGCGTAAGTGTCTGGTTTCCTGCTCTGCATGTGCATGTGGTGTTTTGTACACAGGTGACTGCAGTTAGTGTGTGAATGAGAGGGGTCTTGTGAAGTACGAGTGGCGGAATCATTAAAGTGCACCGTTCAAACAGCAAACAGAGCCCTGTTGTGATTGTGATATTTGTTTGCTTCGTCTTGTTTCTGTCTGCTTCCTCCTCTGGCCATCATGTTTGCTGTGAAGTTGCTCTGAAAGACTCTGACTTTTATATTGTGTTACATCTGTTTTTCATCTCCTCAGACGTGTCTGGATTCTAGTTTATTTATGATCATTTCAATTATTCTGGTCAGCAGTGGCGCTGCCTTTGTAAGAAACCTGAAAAAGAATCAATATCTTTATAAAACAACTGATGTCACGAAAAGGTTCAAAATGTTTTCTTTAAAACAGAAGAAATCAGACCTGATTATCCAGAAAATTAACACAAATATAAGTTTTCATCTTCTGATATTAATCATTTTTATACCATGATGATACAAACTATAACTGTGAGTAACACAGCCCCCAGTACACATAAAAAGAAAAAAAGGATTCAACAGCAGGAATATTTTATTTATAAAATATGTGATTATGAAACAGAAATAATATTTGTCACATTATGGAAACTGTCCAGTTTGTAGAAATTGGCTTATGTTTGGTGTGAGTCTTGAATCATTTTGGAGCCTCTGAAATTAAAGTAAAGTCAGTCGTAGATTTGGGGAATACCCTCCAGAGCGTTTATATAATTAATTTAAAAGATAATAAGGAGGATATTTACAGAATGGGCAGAAAAAAAATCAAAGGTTAACTTTGAAAAAAGGTTTTAATCAGTTTTCTTCAAAGATAAAGTTTTTTGTTTTGTTTTTTTTAACTCATTTTAGTATATATTTTAATTATTATGTTCATTTGTAACTTCCCGCTGGATTAGGGTCCAGTAAAAACCAGTAGAGATGTTCAAATCCTTATCTAGAAAGTTAAAATGACTTGATCAGAAGGTAGTCATTTCTGATTGCTGGATCTGGGTTTTGATTGGTTGCAGTTGACTGTGAGCCAGCGTGAGTGATTGACAGCTCTACCTGGGTGGCAGGAGGCAGTGACAAGCCTGTCACTGTGGAAACAAACGCAGCAAACCAATAAGCCAATCACGTTTGAGCGAGGGCCCCAGGGGTTCGTCCAACACATGCTGAAGATTTCCTTAAGACCAAAACACACATAAACACACACACACACATATGTGCATGTTCTCTGTGCGATACGGCTGTGTTGGATATATGAGTGTATATGTGCAAAAGTTTATTTGTGTGCAAGTGCAGATGCATGTGTGTTGAGCTGATGTGTGTTTTCTCCCTGTGCGGTGCGGTCTTCTTTCGACACCATCTCCGGGTCGCTGACGTAGTTTTCATGGGAGAGTGGTCTTTGAGCTAACACACACACACACACACACACATATATGAACACACACTACACACACACACATCAGGGACAGGGGTCAGCTTGTATTAAAAGACCAAATAAACCAAGTGTTCACACCACCAACCCACCGCAGACAAGAGACAAGCAGACAGAAAACGAGAGGACAACGGGAGGAGAGCTGCAGGAGAAAATCTCACCATCGGCAGGTTCCAAAACTTCTGAAGCTATGTCCTCACCTGCGTGGCAAAAGATCAACCACACCTGCAGAGGTGAAGGGCCCTTTGATATTCATCTGTCATTTATACTGTTGGGGGAATAGCTCATTTTTAATCTTTTTAGTCAAAGCAAATACAGATGTTTCCAGACAACTAATCCTGCCATTAGGCGAGCTGCCATGTACTCTGGCTGCAGCCTTGTTCCGCTGTCTGCTCAGCTGTTCTGCAGCTCAGATTGCTCACTGTGAGCTGATTTTAGTTATATTTATTTAATCATTTTTTATTTGAGCGTGGGATTGCTTGAACACTTCATTTATACGGAGCTTTTGATCAGCCTGTCCTGTCATCACCCAGTAGTTTTTTGCAGAAACAGGCTTTTATTAGAACGCTAAGTGGCTGTCTTCTGATATTTGGATTTTGAAATTGTAATCTTGTTTTTGGCTCCTTTCAGCGATATTGCTCCCAGCCTTTAATCCCTCTATCACTCCTGCTCCCATTCTCTCTCTCCTTTCCCTTCCTTCCCCTTTATCACATCCCCTTTCAACTCCTCGTGTTCTTTTTTGTTTATTACATTCTTTCTCCCTTGTTCAGTCTGTTTATGTCTCTTTCTTCTCCGTCTGTCCTTTTTTCTGTCTCTCTCTCTCTTTCTCCGTCTCTGGCCGTCATAAATCGCTCTCTTGTTGGCTGTTGAAGTGTGAGGAATGGCAGATCCGATGGTTTCTCACAGCTGTTGCAGGCGTTCCCAGGTTCACCTCACCACACTGCCGTCTGTGATCCAAGCTCTCGGACCTGAAGGCAAAATATACAAGACACGAATACGGTTTTAAATATTTGCTCTGCTTTGATGTGTGCTTGATTTATCTTCCCAAATAGCCCAAGAAGTGAACAAATCCCATCCAAAAACAATATAAATCAGGCACCACGTTTCAAGCTATCAAGCCAAACTGTTGCTTTATCTTGGTTTACTGGATTTAAAAAAAAAATCCAAATAAAAAAATTATTATTAAAAAACACTCAAATGTGTACATCACCTAAATGGTTGGTAATGGTCAGTGGATGCAAAAGAAGCATACCTGCATTCAAGAAAGTCCATCTCCCAAAACCTGTAATATTTTTCTTTCATATAGTTCTTTGTAAGTAAAAAAAAATCTTTAATGTCATGTATATGTTAATCTCTTTAAGCGCTGTGCAACCTCACAATGACAATTAAAGTTCAAGGGTGAAAAGACATGAGCAATATTGATCTTATGATCCTTCTGAAGAGAAACAAAAGCAAGCGATCGCTTTCCTAAAACCTGAAATGTAGTTTCTGTTATTGTCTTTTAATTTTTTTATTAAAAAAAAAACATTTTATTACATACATGATAGAATGCTGTAGTAGGGACACATTTACATGTAATATAATTGCAGCTATTTTGTTTTTGATTTATTTCTTCTGTCTGAATGACCACAAGGTGCAGCTCATTTTCAAGTGCTTCTTGGGGCCACCATCTGGACTTCTCATCATTTGCAAAGCAAATTTAAAACCAATTTTCTTAAAATAACACTGTGGATAAGGTTGCTTCCATCACCTGGTTTTGAGTGATCAATCTAAGCTTCGTGTTTCTGAGTAGGCTACAAGACACACAACAACAACAAACAGTGAAGTAATCCCTAAAAAGATGTAAGAAGACGATCCAAAAACCAACCAACTGCTTTTTGTTTCACTACCCAGCTCATAAACTTTAACAACTGCAGACACAAAAATACCCAGATTAAGGTAGATTTTTGATACGTTTTTATTATTATAAAAAAAGACACTGACATTAAACAAAACTATGAGATGTGACAGTGTGATTGGTGTTGCTCATGTTTGGAGTGAATAGCAGTGGTGAACGTGTTGTTTGGTGTGCGGTGAAACAAAGATGCATGTGAGAAAGAACTTCATCTCCACTGTGGAAAGTTTAATCAAACACCAGACTCAGGTGTATCAATACTCTATAGGTTTACCTGCACCAATGGGAGCAGCATAGAAATAAAACGTAAAAAAAATCAATAGGTGAGGGACTGGAAAGGCCCTGAAGCTGCTAATAAAGTACTTGTTGATTTAAACTGAATACTGACACCTGTTCCTGTGAGAGACGAGGACATCATGCACACAAGATGAGACTTAATTACTTAATCACACATTATCACACATTATATATATGTGTGTGTGTATGTATATATATATATATATATATATATATATATATATATATATATATATATATATAT
>JAOWBL010000564.1:0-17254 GCA_028564865.1 Zenarchopterus dispar | reverse complement strand
GGGGGGGGAGGGGGGGGGGGGGGGGGGGGGGGGGGGGGGGGGGGGGGGGGGGGGGGGGGGGGGGGGTGCATCAGTCAAAGTTGCAGCTTTAAGGAGGCAGAAGCAGAGCACAGTCTGCCAGAGGACAGGCATTAATAAGACAACATGGACAGGGGGAGTCAAGAGAGCTAAAATAAAACTTATATAATTCAAAAGCATCCATTCAGAAAAGATGATCCTCAAAGAAGAAAAGAGTAACATAAATGTCTGTTCTGGCATTCTCTCTCTCTCTCTTCTAGGATTCTGTGAAATTTGCAGCCAACAACAGGAGTGGATTCCGTGTGCATGTTGTTGGTTTTTTGCTGTTCATTTTGAGAACGACGTCAGATTTCTCCTGGATGAACTGTGGGCTTTGTCAAAGTGGAACAAATATCTCCTCCGACATTCACAAGCAGTGAGGGAGAGAATGGTTATTGAAAGAGATGACTGGGGAATTGGAGGGGCAACTGCAGCAACATCAGCATTTTGTCATCTCCTAACGTGCACGCGCCCAGCTCACATAACCACAAAACAACCATAATACTTCAACTTAGTGCTACAGTCACTGTCTGCTCATTTTGTCTGGTTATTAACACATCTTCATATTCTAGTTATTTTGATTACCACTGATACATCACCTGTAAGCACCTGAGCATCTTTAAAATGCAAAATAGTTGGCAGAGACCATGATATTTTTCTGCTTCTGGCTTCAGGAGCCCCAAGGAGACCACTGAAGACTTCAAACTGACTTCGGTCCCCGTCTCCAGATGTGCAGGTCTCCACATGTTACACCAGCAGGCACAGAGCCCTGAAAGCTTTTACATGTAACCCCCAGCCCCCTCACTTATTTATTTATTTCTCTCTTCATTTCTTGCGGTATGCCACATGCAGACATCCACACCACCATCTTGTGGCTGCTCGCGCCGGAGATGCGCGAGAAGCGGCGTCGGTCCCGAGTTGTTGACCAGTGTGTGCGCACTTTCTGATGAGAAAGGGGGAGAAAAAACACCTTCTTATCCGCCTTTCCGCATTTATTTTGTTGCAAACTGAACTGCTTCTGCACAAGCTCTGGTTCTGGCCGTCTGCATGCGGACGATGCTTTACTTAGTTAAATGCATCATGTGGGATGTGTGAGGTGGCATTTGACCATCGCACGTTTCTATCTTTTTATCACAAACATGGACGTGTCTGTATTTGAAATAGGAATACCTGTCCCAAATGTTTATTTTCCGCTTTGGACTGATTTCGTTTGGGACTGAAACAAACTCGCAGCGTCTCAGCCGGGTTTCTTCAAATGTCAACTGTGTGTGTGTTCCGTCTGAAGAAGCGCAGCGACTCTCACATCCAGAGAACTCACCTCAGTCTGGATCTCCGCCGCCTGCCTCTCACATGCAAGTCCTGACCTGCAGTCAATCTGCACACCATAAAGAAGGAGGAAAAACACAAAACACGCAAATAAGTCCACGTCCGGGCTTCTGGTGTCCAAATCCAAAGTCAGAAGCGCAGTCCTTCTGCGCTGCACCCAACCCGTCTACGCGTCCCGTATCAGTGAGTGCATGTGTGTATGTGTGTGTATGTGTTGTGTATGTGGGTGTGTGCGTGTGTGTGTGTGGTGAGGAGAATGGAGATGCGGCTTTATCAGTGCAAAAGATGTTTCAATGAGTCATTGCAGAGGCACCGGGAACGCTGCTCAATCTAATTGCTCTCATAGCGCGAGTGTGTTGCGCGCATAAGATTAGTGATAGAGAAACCGGGTCTCTCTCTCTCTGTTTCTCTCCCTCTCGCTCTCCCTCTCTCTAGCCTACCATTGGACTACACCGACTGAAATTTACTAAGCCTGCAGCCAATAGATTGCCGCATTCTCTCCATCACCCTTAACCATCCTCTGTGTTGTGGCAGCCCGAGCGTGGAGCGTGGGGACGTGGCACCAGCCAAGCGTCCTGTGGCACAAACACAAAGCATCGTTTACAGCAAGTTCAGATCTTTTTGTTTTCAAAATCTTTAACTCGTTACAGCTGCACACTGCAGCCTTCAGGGTAAAACTGTTGATAATAAAGATGCTCCCTGCAAGTGTGTGCCTGCTCATGCGCTCTTGTTACATGTTCCAAGTAGACTTTATTTCATGTGGGGGCTCAAGATTAGTTTCCCAATTTAGTAGGATTTGAACATTTTAAAAATCTATATTTCATTCACAATAACAGAAGATGGCGAGACATTTTTCAATTTCATGGAAAAACCGTAGCTCATCTTGAAATTCATTTTTGCAACAAGTTCTCGAAAAGTTGGCAACAAAAAATGAATGACACTAAAAAGATACCTGGAGGAATATTCTACATTTAATTATTCTGATTGGCAACTGGTCAGTGTCATGACTGGGGATAAAACAACACCTAAATAAAGAGATGCTGCTAGGAATAAATATGAAGGACTTACTATCTGTGGTGCATAATGTTGTCAAGAGTCTGAGAAATCTCTGTATGCCCTGGACGAGGCCAAAGCATCAATATAAATGGCCCATAATCTCTGGGCCCTCAGGCAATGGTCCACTGGAAACAGGCTTGACTATTTAAGGCTAATCACTGCATGGGTTCAGGATCACTTCCTGAACAAATGTCAAAGGCTGCCAGCCCAAATTTAAACCAATTTTAAACATATAAACACATCCTTGTTGATTTGTTCACACTCTGAACAGCCAAAAACCAGAAAGAAATGGGATTTCTATTAAAATGATTAAAACTGCATACAGAGGTGGTTTCAAGTGTGATTCTAGTCCAGATTTCAAGTTGCATCCCAGACTGAATGGTTATAAGACTTTATATAGTCCTTTGTGTCACAAACAGAGACTAATGGTTATCAGAGTAGCAGAAGTGATGGATTCAACTGTCAATGTGACGACAACGACCATGGATCCTGAAATAAAGCAGTACACAGTTGCCTCCTCCACCTCCAGCTCTCATACCCTGTAGACAATTTGCACCACATAAACACTTGGAACAAGTGGAAAAGGCAGTTCACTGTCTTTGTTTTTGGTTTGCTGACATCTGTTATATTTGTATGGGCTACAACACTAATCATGTGGGTTAGGCACAATCAAGAAATACACACAAATCACTTGCTATTCCTAAAATAAACAGTCAGTCTAAAAGATCTGATTCTGATCAGAAATGCCTAAAAATTGCATTAAGGCTGCAATTTGAGCATAATTTAAGATCACAGTTGGCTGTGCTATCCACAAATGTTTGGTTACATCTCTGTCATGGAAAGAAAAAGTTATATGTGAGCATGATCCAGAAATGTTGCCATCTTCTCTGGGCCAAAGCTTAAAGTGGGTTGAGGCAAAGTGGAAACCAATCCTGTAAATCTAAAATGAAATACACATGCAAAAATATGAAATTCACATGCAGCTTTTATTTGGTCCAAACAAGTCAAGGACACAACAGATCACATCACCATATCTTTTTTTTTTTTTCAATTTAACAGCTTAAATTAAAAATTTGATAAATATAGAAGCCCAAGAGTGATACTAAAGATTTGAAAGTCTCAGTGGGATTCTTTTTAATATCAAGGTCAAGCTCATTTCAGACCAGCAGGACTATAATCAGGAGCTCTCATCATGTTACAAGCATGCAACAGGAGTGCACAGTGAAGTCAGAGCCTGAGGACGAGAGCTGCAGAGAGGACAGGCCTCCCTTTGATATCGCCATCATTTATTCCTGCTCCCCACATCATAAGATTCAGCAGTCGGGGGTGTCTTCCACCCCTCTGAAGTAGATATCAGCTTCAGTCAGCTCGACCAACTGAGTGACTTTCATGAGACTGATGAGAGAAAGTCAGGGCCGCCTGGGCAAAGCCAAATGAAATGTTGAGAAGGATTACAACTGCACCTGCGAGCTGTGGAAAAGAACCTTTGGATATGACATTTATGGCCTTGTACTGGCATGGACCTGCCCCAAGCCATAAGGGATTTTAGATTTACACTTACATTTAGTCATTTAAAAGCACTTTTATCCAAAGTAACTTACAAGTAAAGAGCAACATTTAATTCATTTGGCCTATGCACTGAGTTATAAATGTATTTAAATTGCTTAAATGATAGTGTAAAAATAGATCCGGCGCATAAATGCAAAGTAGGTGAAAGCTAGTTTTAAGATGTTTAGTGTTAGAGAAGTGAATATTGTCTACAGGAGATTCTTGGATGTAGAGAGCCACAGCATTTGATAGCTCATTCCAACAAGCACAAATCAGAACAGTCTGGACCGAGACTCCTTTGTATGAGGAGATGACAAATGTTCCTGGGAGGAACGCCATGGTCTAGAAAGAGCACAAACCCAAATGTCTGAGTTGAAGTAGCTGGGTGCAGACACTCTGTAGACAAGCATTAGTGAGATGAACATGATAAGGGCAGCTTTGGCTGGTCAGTAGAGTTCATAAGGTAATGGGGGGACACATGTTCTTTTTGGCTGATTAAACGTGCAACATGCTGACATATTCTGGAGCATCTGTAGGGGTTCCACATGAAAGGGGAACCTGCTTGAAGACCATTGCTTTCGATGGCCATAGGAATAACCGACTGCCTGTACCAGATGTTGTGTGGCAAGATGGTCTGATTTTTCTGATGTCGTAAAATGCAGAGACAAATGGCGAAGACATCAATGCAACATGGTCTGAGAAGGTCAATAGCTAATTATTCATAACACCAAGGTTGTTTCGTTGAAGTTGAAGACACTGTTTTTATATACTGATATTTTCTTGGATGCACAGTTTAGAAGTGATGACCAACAGATCAGTCTCGGAAAGATTTAGCTGAAGGGGGCATTCCTTCATTCATGTGGAAATGTCAGAGAGAGACACAGATCCAAGCTGAAACTGGAGACATGTAGTGATAACAACAGGTACAGTTGTGTATCATCTGCAAACAGTGAAAGGAGAGCCATGTGATTAAATAACCAGACCCAAAAAGTGGCATATATTGTTAAGAGAAGGGGTCCTATTACTAAAGTTTGGTGCACCTCAGTAGTGAGATGATGAGATGAAGATGTTCGCCCTTTGCCATTATACTTTGAAAAAACACCCAGAGAGGTATGATTTTCTACCAAGAGTGTCCCATTCCTGAGAGCTCCATTGATTTGTCACAGGGCTGTCTCTGTGGAGTGAGTACTCTTAAAGAAAAATGCCCCCTCTTGTTTCTTACTTTGTAATCATGTTTGCAATTTCAATATCTTTTACCCATTCACTTATTCTTTTTCATATGTGTGCATGCAAACATGCTGATGAAGCATGTCAGGAGGAAAAAAATTGGATCTTACTAAATTCTTCTTATGACAAGTAATTTTCTTACTGCATACTTCTGAAATGTTTTTCCTGACACTGGCTCATTTTATCTCATCTTGTGACATCTATTTTTCTTCTGTTTTTAATTTGTTTTGATCAATGCTCATATTTAATAGGATCTTGTCTATGAATTATTCTTTTTTTTTTTTCCAAAAAAATAGTTCTCTTTTGACTTGATCTAGTTGTAAACACAGCAGACTCGAACAAAGAAAATAATCTATTGGGTAACTACCTCTCTGGCATACTGCACAATGTTTTGTTTTGGACTTGGTTTGTATTTTTAATTTAACAGCTTGGCAGCTAAAGAAATAACTCCAATCCTCTAGCCAGTAACACATTTTTTCATAATGCACATTTTTTTTAAAAAAAAGGTGAAATAACATTAATCTTAACCTCAACATTATCAATACTAGGAAGAAATTATATGTTGCAAGGCGAAAACTTGGATGCATGCATTTTCCAGAATCAGTAAACAGTGTGCAGCGATCAAATACATAGACTAAAGCACAATCACATCCAGCACCGGATTACATGAGTATGTATGGGAGGAGTGTGCAGCCATGGCCTCGCTTGCAGAATGAAGACTGTCAGACCTGTAGACTTAATGGCAGCAGCACAAGATGAGGACACGAAGTGTGGCGTTTAATACTTCACAGAGGACAAGCTCGCCTCTGATGATTTACACAGACCGTGGCAGTAATCACATGCAGGGAGACAGGGACGGGGGGGGCGATCTGGGAGGGGGATCTGAGAGTGCCAGGACTCCTCTCCTCCTCTGTGTTTAAGCACAGACGATTCCTGTCGCCTCGGGGTGGCATACAGATACATAAAGGCAGTAAAGGGGGCGCTGAGGCATGATGATGGGATTCTTCAGGAGCTGCCAGTCCTCCGCTGATGATGCGTGAAGATGACGATGCAGCCTCTCCAGTGACTACTTAGTAACAAGTACAGTTTATCTTTATTGGGGTTTTGAAATATCATGGTCTCTATGTTGATCCAACAGAGAAAATTGAATATTTTAATCTTATACAACAACCAGAAACATAGCATCAATCATCAGAAGTCCAAGCAGACTGCAGCAACAGCAGCTCACAGTCTCATGGCCTTAATAACATCCCCCTGGATGAAGATTTAGTAAATTTGGCAAACACTGAAAAAAAGCCAGAAAGATTACTTCAATTAAATTTCTTGAAATTTGAACTTGTACAATAAAAACTATTGGCCAGGCCTTTAATTATTATTGGCCAGCAACTTTAGCTCCCGAGATATGAGCAAAAACCTACATTGACTAATTATAGCCCATCTTGACCTTTTGGGTTTTGACATGCAGTTCTAAACACGCTATAAAACTGGTCTTTCACGTTCGTAAAAATTTGGACTTTAAAATTTGTTATTTGGCAGCATATTCTTAAAAGTTGTATTTTACATTTATACTGCCAACAAGTTTGACAGGCATCAGTGGTAGACCCCCTGAAAAGGAAACCTTACAAAATCTGATGTAACTCCAAATAACTTTGTATCAATTGCCAGTCCAAATCAAAAAGTGAATCTTCTCACTGTCCCACATAAAACCTTATTAATATAATTATAATTGATAGAGATCTTTTGGGGATCTTAAATTATGTCAGTTTCCAATATCCCCTACTATGTCATGCTGAACCCCCCGGGCGCTTCAGCAGCCCACTGCTCCTAGTATAACTAGCGATGGGTAAAAGCAGAGGACAAGTTTCATTGCGTTTCGTAAGATATGTACTGACAATATGGATTATCCTTATCCTTATCCTTATACAATGTAGTATAGACAAGGTACCACATACTGGCAGTTATTGCCAGTAGCATACCACTGTAAAAAGACTATGTTACAGCACAATGGAAGTCGGTCAGTGTGGTCACATGACCACCCCCCACTGGTGTACTGCGTTACTTAATGTAGCAATGTAGTACCCAGACACACTGGAAATTTTCCTGAAAGCAGCTATGTGGTCATTTTTGCAATAGTTTGGTAGTTTTGGCCAACTGTATGTCTTCAAATACTGCATACTATGAACTAAATTTTTTTAAATCACTACACACTCATATTACAGTTATACAGTATAGGTTTGAAAACATTCTATATACAATATAATTATTGGTATGTATAATGTGTAATTTTGCTGCAAATCCTCTTTCAGGGCTGAAAAAGGAGAGACTAACAATAATCCCTACAAAAACAATAGTGATTAGTGTCTGTCAGTTCTCTGTTGCTCCATACTTCAAGGATTTTCTGAGGAAAACCCTCTCTTTCAGGTCGGAGACATCAATCTGTGAACCTGGTGACGAAACCCATTTCAGCCTGTCATCATGGATCATTTTTATTGTTTTGTTTTCCAGTCTTTATCAGCATCATTCAATGATTTAATCATACTGATGAAGAAAAACAAAGTTTATAAATTTTATATCACTGCAGGCTGCAGAAGAAGAGAGAAAAGGGGAAAAGAAAAAAGAAAAGGCTGATTTTAGAAACTCTTAAGGATTATGGTGAAGGAGGATTTTTTTTTTCCTTTCTTTTTCACTCACCTTCATGGGGTGATTTAAGTTAAAAACAAATCCTAAATTTCCCTTAGTTCCTTTAGTAAATCCTGAGTGTAATGAATGTCTTTGAAGTTTCCAATTTTTTTGAAATTCTGTTTTAAAAGCTAACAGTGATGCTTCCTGATTTGGCTCATGATCTGTCCTGCTCAAAGGGCAGATGAAGCAAATATGATCAATAAAACATAACAAGATGCTTTAATGTGACTCTCTCAGGCATTTTCTTTCTTACTAAAAGAAGAGACAAATTCTTAATTTCCCTCATCCTTTTTCCACTTCATCATTATTTTGAATTGTTGGAGTTATTTCCACTGTCTCTGTTTTACAGCAATGTTTCCACCCTTCCTTGACCTCCTGGTGACCCCTGATTCTCAAACCTAAAAAATGCTCCTTGCAGATAGCCCTTGTCATTTGTGAGGCTCATGAAGTTGGATTGATGTGGCCTACAGTTTGTCCCTGACCTCTTACCGTGGAAATCTTCTCAGCAATCCTCTGACCAACTGGGCTTTTGATCTAAATCATAAATGGCAGCTGCCGTAGTCAACAGGCAGATGGACAGATGGAGTGTCATGGAGCACAATATGTACAGGATATCATTGAGTCTCACTGACACACATATTTCAGCACCCCATCTGAGAATTTTATTCCTTTCAATAAGGTTTACTTTTGATTTGAGTTTGTCACAAAGCAGTATTGTACTTGCACATTTTTGTTCTGGTCTTCTATCTTTTCTCTTATAAACCCTGAAGTCACCCTCCTTTTCACTTTTCTGTCTTGTGCTGTTAAATCAAATTCATCCCACCACCACAACGTCTTCAAACTCAATGAGTACACTCAATAAACTGCACTCACTACACCACTCACCCGACCACCACAACATACAAAGAAAAAAGAAGATAAATATAAGAATTGCAATTCAGTTTAGCTTATTTGTACAGAAAAAACGTCATGTCAAGGCACAAAAAAGGTAAATGTAGACTAAATATCAATCAAATGTTCCAGTTCAGTCCAATTATTATCTAGATATACTCCATTTAAATCCAATTTCTTGCAAATCAATTTTAAAAATCAATTTATTTTGATTGCATTCTCCTGATGGAAATTGACAGTGGTAGCAATATTATAAGTGTCCCTTTTCTGTTGTGTTTTTAGATTATACTAGAAAAATAAACAGGTTGCCAGGTAGTGGTTACAAATTCATTACTTTTTAATTATTCAGTAATTAAAATAATAGGTTAACATGTGACTATGATATTAAAAAAGTTACCGATGAAACTATTAAAATTCTATAAACAAACTCTTACTACTGGAGGACTATAGTTACAAAAAGTTGTGGAATAACTGGACCATCATAGTTAATAAGAAATACTCATTCCATGATTGAACGGTTTCACACCCTTTACAGAAACTTGTTTGATGTTTAAATGTGGTCTTGGGAGGCCCAGTTGTTTGAATTTTTCTTCGTTATTACACCGACTAAAAGGAACTTCAGCAGCTGCTGTAGCAGTAGCCATATTGACCCTGAAAGTGACTTACTTCAGCGTCATCATCCGCCTCTGTGCTCTGCTGGTCCGACATCACATATGACATTAAGATGTTTGTGCAAACCCGCCCAGAACTCATGGAGATTGAACTGAAATGCCTGAGATGTGAAACAAACTGATAATAAGGGTCTATAGGGGAGATCTTTTACTGTTTTGAACCTGGCTGCAATTGTCCCAGAAGAGACGGGACGACTAGTGGCATGACTTTATGCTGATTGGACAATATTACTGGGATAGCTCAAACTGTCAACTGTGTCACAAAGACTGTTACAGAGTGTTAGATTGAATGTATTTAAGCTTTTCCTTGTGATGGTGGGTCACCCATGGTGGGTTATTCATTTTCAAGTAATTAAAAGTTTTTGATAGCCACGGTTTGTCCAGTTGGAGGCAAGAGGGCATTAGTAAATATTTTTTGTTTTTGATCATATATCAGGCGATCTACACTACTTTATACATTAACTGTAATGTACTATAACTACCATGTGAAATAGATTTGTCTGAGGATGCACAACAATGCAGATGGTGGTAACAAGTTTTGTCAGTTTATTTATTTATTTTTTTAAGTTTATTAACCCAGTGATTAATTGTGCACAGCTAGTGTCATGTAAAATCATGTCAGAAAATATAATCCAATAATGTAAAAATACATTCTCATTAGTCATCATTAATCAAGGAGAACAAGAACAAGCCCAAGTTTTTTTTGGTTTTTTTTCCAAGCACTGTTGCCAGAGTGACTAAGCTTCATAACTACATTGAGCCACATATTCCTTTAACTCTCAGAAATGATGGCTTCTCCTTCCCACTCCTGCCTCTGATGTGTCATTGGATGTAACTGTTTAGAAAATGACTGCAGATTCTGATTTATGTCTGGACTGTCTCTGTCCTGTTGAGCTCTCTGAGGTGGTCGTAATAATAGCTTCATCTAAACAACCAATGTTTGTCTTTGACCTGATCTTAATATTTCAACACAAGCTTTTGAAGTTGCTGTAATTCAACTAAAGTGAGAAGTGTTAGCCACATAGTTGCAGCCCAATGACGTGAGCATTTGAAGAGGAACAGTCAATGTGAAGAGTTTCAGTCAGGATTTAAATCACATCATAGCACAGGAGCAGGCCTTGTGGAAGTAATGAAAGGTACCATCAATCTCCTCATGAGCTCAGACAGTGGCTTTGGATTTCAGTGCTTCATTTGATACGGTCAATAACAATATTCTATGATAGAGGCTTGAATGTGATATTAAGATCAAAGAAACCAATTTAACTTGTTTTTAACTGTATTTATTTAATGTATTCCAGTTGAATGAGTCTCCTGCACACACCAGAGACAGTCTGGTCTTCCACAGAGTTCTGTGCCTGGACCTAGACTTATTACTTTGCATATACACATTACTTCATTTTTTATTTTATTTTTTTATTGAACATACTGCCATTGGGTAATAATATAGACAACATGGCAAACATTTTAATTGTATACAGCTCCAAATTTTGACTACTACAATTATTTATCAGCTGTTCCTCAATTCCAGCTGATCCAATATGCTGCAAAGCAAGTCCTGCTAATTATTTACAGGAGATGTCATATTTCTCCAATTTTAACTTATTTTCATCTTTTGCATGTTAAATCCAGACAAGAACTTGAAATCATTCTCCTTTTCATATAATGCCCTTCAGGGTCAACCTCCCTCATTTATCAGGCTCCACTCACACTAGGTAATATTTAGCATCTGTACCATACCCAAACATGACTGACCCCACAATCTGCTCTGCTCCGTGCTCAACCACAGAACAGCTAGCACTGTTGGAAAAGGTATAGTTAAGCATGTATATGGATGAGGATGCACTGGATGCTTGACATGTAGATGCAACAATTATCTAATGGCACAGTAGCATAATTCAGAATTTCAAAAATGGCTGTGTCTAACCAGAAAAATTCAAAATAATCCATGAAGTAGTGTCATAAAGTTTTATCATGTGATAATATGATGACATATATACAAATGTAGACACTGTTTGTCTTTAAAGTTAGGATAAAAACATCTCCTTCTGATACACTACACACTGTGGAGATGGCTGTGGGTGATCACGAGCTGTTTCTTTGCCTATGCTGCTGTAGGCCTAAAGCTGCTGTCCTATAATGCACTTGACTTTTCCAGATTTCGGTTTCTTTGTTTTCTCAGTTTTGTCTTGGAGTATTGTGTCTGTTAGTGTCTTTGTCCTGTCTTCTCACTAACAACTGACTGAATCAGAAGGCTGCTTCCTCTGAACCTTTATGTAAAATCTCCATTTTACATTGGAAGTTCTTCCTCCTTAACATGCTCTGGACAGGATTGGAATAATTTGGATTATAAATAGATTATAATTAATCATATTTAGAGGCAATGTAATTTGATTATAACTGCATTAGACCTTTATGGACTAGACTGAAATAACAGACTTAATATTAATCTTTATTTGTCAGTATATATCAGTATATATACCCCCAACTGCCCAGGGAGCAGTTGGGGGATTTAGGGCTATGCTCAGAGGCTCACACTGGTTCATATCTGATACCAACCTGGGAACTTCATTCTGGGTCCTCCATACCAAGCCCACCTCTGTAACCACTAGGCTACCACAGACTTGAGTGTGATTCCCAAATCCACCTTAAAGCAGTTACCATTCAAAAGCATGGAAAACCACTGATCACCCACTGTTGCCTCCATCATCCTCCAGATTTGGCTGTTGTAGAAAGAATGAGTTCCAGTTAGTTTTCTAGCCGTGAAATAGCAAATATGACATTAAAGTCTCAGTGGTCTTATTAATGCTAAATGATCTCGGTGTTGAAACTGAAAGGATTATTGCTCCCTTGGTTCATGAGTGTCAAAGGTTCAAGAGGGCACCAGCAGGTTGAGCCCAGTTAACACTGTTTGAAGCAAAGATTATAAAAAGAAAAGACAAATTTAATATTGCATTTCAGGATGAAGGCATCTCTTAATCACTAGCCTCCTACACACCAAAGTACATCAGTGTTTTTGGAACTGCAGTATGACCAAGACTTAAACAATTTTGATTTTGATCATTAGACATCTTGAAAATGTGCTACATATCCTACCAGGACAGATGTCTAGGTGGATCTCTAAACAGACGTCAATAGTGATTTGTTCCATTGAAAATACTGTGTGGGTTGTATTGTAGCAAACAACTTACACTTTGTGTAGGGTTTTTGTAAAGTTTGCAAAGTAAATTTAATCGAATTGCTGTTTTTTGTCTGGTATCATCACAGCTGTAAGAGTGTCCCTGTGCATTCACCCAATATTTGTTTAACAAGCGTATTCTCTTGGAAATTATAAAGTGGTCCATTGTGAATGTTGGGACCAAACCATCACGTATAGGTCAAGCGTGGTAGTTTGCACATCTGTGAGGGAACCATTAACTTAGATTAAACCTTTTGTCCTCCATCAAACACTTCTACTGAAGTTTCAGTGTTCGAGTAGTTACTTTTAAAACAAGGGGAAAAAATCCTTGTGTAAGCATAAAATTCTAAATCAAAGGAGACATTTCAAGTAGAACAGGCAAAAAAAAAAAAATGCAAGGTAGGTACAAGATAGGACATTAAGCATGTTAGGAAGTGAGGCTGATAAAAAAAAAAAAAAGTATAAACATTTTTAAAAATTCTGCTGTTATTCCACTTCATGCTGTACACCTCAGTACAAGTCAGAGTCCCATCAGGTGTGACGTGGTGTGTGAACAATCATCTCATCTTGAATGTGAACAAGACAAAGGAGATGAACGTGGATTTTAGGAGACCCATAGTGAAGTTTAAATAGTTTTGCCAACATGGAAGAAGTGGATGTGGAGGAAACCTCGGTGCTCATCTAGACAGTAGACTGGGCATGTTCCTGTTGACTTCCACAGCAACATGGTGGCGCACTGTACGAGGAAAAAGTACATATGTATTTTAGAGCCTACAGGAAACAAAGGCTTTAAAATCGCTCTTCAGAAATACAATGTGACACATGATGTTGCACAAAGAATACAATGCACAAAGCGATGCTTCGTGCATTGTTATATTAAGCATGTAGTGTGGACAAGAAATTATATTCATGATTTGGTACAAAAGTAGTACCAGTTCCAGTTGAAGTATTTTTGTGACTACAGTCTGACAAAGTGTACTACATACAGAGTATTCTCAGATGTGCAGCATGTTGAGACATGTTGTCCCAAATTAAAATTGCTATTGTGCTCATGCACCAAAATAAAAAGAAGTCTTCTTTGGCCATCAAGATTTGACTTTTTGTCATATCAGTCATAAATTCAAAAAAAAAAAAAAAAAATGAAATAAAACATTACCCAATTTCTCCATCCTGTGTTTAGTTTCCCAAGTTTGCCACCATCCTCTTTTTGACTGATAACGTCACAGACAGGTGTCCCCCCCGTTCCTCTTCCCTGACAAGATATCATCTGTTGAGAGCTTTATGTCTCCCATGGTCCAGCCTTAGACTCCATCAGCTGGGTGTCTGCAGTCTTCTGTTGGCTAACAGACTTCTCAGCATAAAACACAGGTATATTCTCAAAATAGTGACAGTATCAGTGTGTGATTTGGAAAAAGCCTTATGTTAAGTTTGTCCAGAGGCCAGGGTCAGCGTCTTAGGGCTCAGAGGCATTTCGGAAGGACCATCACACAATGGAAATATATACTGTGACCAGACAAACCTGTATGGCAGATCTTTCATGGAATAAATGGACACATTGTAGTCCTCACCAAAGATGAAAAAAATCCTCCAAAGAGGAATCAGCAACAAGTTCAGACTTTGTGAAGATGAAGAGTTACTTTTGTTGGCAAAGCTCATCTTTACTGCTGAGGTGGCAGTATTAATGTAGAAAAGTACAGTGAGGTTTCAGGGCAACATTAGTTGCTTTCATGACTACATTTTACCCAAGGCAGGCATGATTTTTTAAAACAAGATTATGTAAAACCAAGTTCTGCACACATCACAAAGGCATGGCTAAGGACAAAAAAGATACAGGTATTGAAGTGGACCACTGCAAGTCCTGATCTTACTCAAAAAGAGAATGTGTGGAGAATTTTAAAATAAAAAAATATGCAACAACAACCGTATGCTGACGCATACTTTAAGATGTGCCTGCAGAAAAAAAAAATTTAAACTCTTTGTCCCTTGGTATCCTTGAAGCCAGAATGTCTATTAAACGTTTTGAGATGGAATGGCAAGATTATGAAATGGTCAAACAATGTAGTGACTCAATTTATTTTAGATTAGTTTACGGCGATTGAAATGCAAAAAAACTGATGTATATCAAGATTGGCTTAAGCTGATGAGTAGAAACATGAAATATTCTGGGTTTATGCTGTTTGATAAGAAATATAATGTAAAATAAATGTCAGAATTGTTGAACAGTTTTTCTAAAGTTTCTTTATTTACATAATGTATACTATTCCATCTTTGTGCTGATTTTTAGTAAATATTTTACACACACACACATACTCAAGTGTAGTGTATAAGTGTGTATATATATATATATATATATATATATATATATATATATATAAAGAAGTATGAAATCCCACTAGTGAGAATGATAAAGTTCTAAATCAAAACATTTTATGCTTTTAAGAGTAGGGTTAGATTCTAGATAAGAGAATCACACAGTTAAATGTTGATTTTTAGACCTTGGCTGGTAGTAGCATGAGTGAAGATCATCCTGGATGGGTGGAATAGAAAAGAATAGGACTTGGCTCTCCTCTCTTTTTTAATTCATAATTTCAAGTATAATTACACACATAAATTATAAAGCAATATGATCTAATATTTGGATAAACAGCCAAAGAGTCTGAAAACCAAACCTGGACATGTGGAGCTCATATTCAACATCAGCAGAGTCGCTGCTTGGGGAAAAAAAAAGAAAAGAAAAACACCTGTGGCAATTCTCGGAGCATCTCGGGCTGGGATGAGGGGAATCAAAATGAGTCCATGACCTTGACCTGTAATACCCGGTCCCTTCCTCCCAGCGTCCTGGTCACTGGCCTCGCCCACCAAGACCCCATTAGTAGCTGCTGGCAGTGTGGATGCTGTAGCTCTCACTGCCTGGGTTTTAGGAATTGTGTTTAATCACATAAAATCATAAGCTGTGGGCATTGGTTTGTGCAATCGCACATGTCCACAGGCTGTTTGAGTCAAAAGAGAGAGGAAACAAACTATGTCAAATGTTCATTATGGCTGTATTACAGCTCTGTGTGTTGGAGAGGAAGTGACAGGGTGGGAGGCCACAGTTGCACAGCTGCCACGCTGGATTAAGATGGATTATTTGTTTGGCAGAAAAGTAATCCTGTGAGATTGTTGATTGGCACCAACATAGCTTTGTTGTGTTCTGTGGCTAGAGTCAGGAAGGTATGATTCCTTCAGCCTATTCTCCTGGAAAATATCTTATAATTATTATTTTTACGTATAATTTATACAAATTATTTGAATAGTTTTGACAGAAGCAGGTGCACACCAGAAAGAATGACTGGCTAAGTTCTATTCATGCAAGCTATAAAGTTTAGTAATGTCATGAGGATGTTTTATTTGACCTGGTAAATGTGCTGCCCTTATATAGCACCTTTAAACCTTGTTTTAATGTTTCCAAAGACACACTTTAAGACTGACTGCATGTCCTTCACTCTGACAACAGACTTCCACCCGCTGGAGACATAACCATCTCTCACAGCAAATCAAACTCTTTTGACAAATAATTAAATCCTCTTTCCATTAAACTTATAAAATACTTGGAAGCATTGCTGTGCAGCATTAGTCCGAGCCAAATTCTGCTAACAGAAAAATAATGTACAGTATATTGCATTGTATTGTATTATATTATGCATTTTAAGGTGGCTGTCCTCCAGCTAAAAATGATCAGGAGTTACCAGAGTGATGCAGAAGGACAGGGACCTTAAGCAAAAAGTAAACTGACCACAGACTGGCTAGTGAAGAAGTCATTTGTCTTTTGGACAAATGTGGCCAAATCAGAGTCCAGATATTAACTCCATAAAGATGCTGAAGAATAACTTCAAAGACATCCACACCAGACATTCAACGTGTTTGAGTTGAAGCGGTTCTGGAAGAGGAAAGGTCAAAGTCTGTTACATATTAATCGCATTTGATGGCAGAATAATGCAGATAAACATTTCATTCCAGAGGGTTTTCTTACATTTGTTTATTATTAATATTGCTTGCTGACAGCATCCATTTCCTTTAAAACATTCCACACTTGCAGTCAAAGCCATACTTACTCCAGAGGGACATGTATAATATTGTCCTTAATCTCCTCTAAAGGAAGTCCAAGGGAGCTTTTACCTGATTACCTGGTAATACATGCAAACTCCAACCAGACAGTACTCTGGCAATCAGATTAAGACGAGGAACCAGATCATACAGGGGTTTACCAGCCGTCAGAGATCATGTCAACAAGAGGGATTAAATACAAGAATCACAAGTTAGTATCTGCTTAACCAAGATTATTGCTGAGATGATCTGGTGCTGGGAGATGGGAGAGTGGATTTTATAAATTGAGTGGGAGTAATCAGTCACAGGTGTCGTAATTAGTACAGGTGATCAAATCGATCACAGCACAGTGGGGTCTGGAGAGTCCGAGATGTAACCCTCTTCTTTTTTTTTTGTTTTTTTTTCCTGGTATTACACTGTCTGACCGCAGGGTGAACTTACCCAGACAACCACTCTTGTGTTTCTTTATCAAATGTGTTTTTTTCTGGGTTTTCAGTCTGATCAAATGTCTTTTGAATTCCCTACTTTCTCAATA
>JAOWBL010000563.1:0-17259 GCA_028564865.1 Zenarchopterus dispar | reverse complement strand
TATATATATATATATATATATATATATATATATATATATATATATAAAGCTCCTGGAACTTCTATACTGAAACTGAAATCAACAAAAAAGGGAGAAAATTGTTGTAAACAATAAAAAAGAAAAAAATAGAAGTTTAGTGGGTGGCCAGTTCTTGTGATTTTTTTTTTTTGTTTAAGCTGTATGATGTTGCACATTTTGATATAGCAGTGATGATATTTTTAATAAACTATGCAGCACACTGGTGTAGGTTCTCAGTCATTCGGTCACAGTTATCCACAAAGGCCCAAATAAAGGTAATTGGATCTCCTTCACTTTTTCTTTCACTATCCATCCATAAGCTATCATCAGAACTGTTGATGCCTTCTGGATGGAACATAAAACATCTTCCATAATCAGGAAAAGAAAGATCAGTTAACTTGTTTCAAACCTCTAGGGTCTCCTGATGCAGAAGAGATGAACATGGAAAATAAAAACCCCACTCCCAGTAAAGAATATAAGTAGAATGTTAACAATAATCAAGCACCTAATCACGACCAGCATAAATTGCACCTGAAGACCTAAAGCCAACGCCAGATTGTTGTTCACCGTCCAGTAATGTTCTCAGGCTCTTCTACTGTGCTCCTTCTTTTTTTATTCTTCTCTTGTGCTTTAGACCCATCTGTTCCTTGTCCTGCCTTTTCCTCACCTCGTCTGTTCCTGGATACCTGTTTGTGGATTACCTGCCCTCGTCACTGTTTCTGTCCATTGGCTTCCACGATCATCTACTTTTTTTAATAAAGATTGTTTATTACAAGTCTGTATTTGGATCATGTTCTGTCTAGGAATCTAACAAAACAATGTGTCCATAAATGGATCCAGCAGACAACTCGTCAGCCTCTGCCCAAGCCCCCCGCCTTCCTCACCGTCATGTGGACACACTTACTTGTCTCGAACAAAGGTTGCAAGTCCTGGTTCATAAATACAATTCTACCCTTGACCAGCTAGCACAAATCACCCAGCTCCTCTCACACCTGTCAGCCACAGACTTTTCTCGTCCTGCCTCCGTAGCACCTGAACCACCGTCTCCACAGCAGGACACACCCAGAGAGACTCATATCCCAGACCCTCTACCTTATTCTGGAACTTTGGGGCAATGTAGGGGTTTTCTTCTGCACCTACGCCAACGACCAAGCTAAAGCGGCATACGTAATCAGGTTTTTAAAGGGTAAAGGCTTTAGGTTGGGCAGAAGCCACTTATAACAACCAGGTACTGGGCCAGTTATCATACCTAAACTTTATCCAAGAATTTCGAAGTTTTTGATCACCCTGTCAGGGGAACCGAAGCAGGCAAAAGGTTAATTAACGCCAAACAGAGAAACCTCTCTGAAGCAAAATTTGCTGTTGAATTTCAAATCTTAGCAGCTAATTCCGGCTGGAATGACAATGCTCTCCGAGCCATTTTTGTTAATGAACTGAACGATCAGCTCGAGGATGAGTTAGCTACTAGAGATCATCCATAAAACCTACACGAACTCATCTAATTGACAATCAGGCTAGATAATTGGCTATGGGAGAGAAGCAGGGAGCGGAAATCTCCGTCACACTTCTCTCCAACCACGGTGATCAGTCCTTTGAGCTCTGAGGAGTCCATGTAGATTGGCCAAACTCGCCTTTCCGCCAAGGAACGTCAATGAAGGCTCACTGTTGGGTTATGTTTTATTGCGGGGAGGGAGACTACAGATTGTTTCAGTGTCCTTGTCGGCCAAAAGCCAACGGTCGTCAGTAGCCACGGGAATACTGGCAACCTCAAAGACTGACTCCACCACTCATGCCACCAAAAAAAACCTCCTGCCAGTGACTCTCTGCCTAGATAAAGTCAGTCCAAGTTTTGATTGATTCTGGAGCAGAGGGTAATTTTCTGGATCAGACCTTAGCACCACAGCTAGGTATTAAGCATGAATTCCTTCCATCGCCATTCACTGCCAAAGCCCTCAATGGACGTACATTATATGAGATTTCCCATCAAACCTGTCCCGTTAATCTTGTTATCTCCGGCAATTACCATGAATATATACAGTTTTTCCTAGTGGATTCTTCTCTGACTCCCATGGTCCTACGGCATACTTGGCTACCAAGCCCCAACTCACACATTGATTGGGGTACTGGCAGTATCATTAACTGGGGTTTATTGTGTTACTCATCATGTCTTCAGTCAGCCACCCCTGCCAAGCCCGTTGGTCACTGTTCTTTAACCAATTCAATTTCACCATGTCCTATAGACCCAGCAGTAAAAACCAGAAACCGGATTCCCTATCATGATAGTTCACTCCTGATACTCCTGCTCCAACGTCTAACATCCTTCCTCCATCCTGAGTACTGACCACCGTCAAATGGGAAGTGGAGACAGCCATCAGAGGCCCAATGTCAAAAATTTATATAATGCACAGAATCCTATTATCAGTAAAACATGAGTATAACGAGTATGATAGTCAAAAGCATGAGAAGAACAGTCTAAAAGTAATAACAATTAAATAAGAAAGATGATAGAATGCAAACAGGAAACTTATAATTGTGAAGAACTTGTACAGAACACATTGCAGTGCCTAAAAAAACTAATGGACTACTAGAATCAGAGAAGACAAGTCAAAAAGCAAAGAATGTGTAAAAATGGTAAAGAACAAAGGAATTGGTTTAATCATTATGATCAGCTGAGGAAGTGTAGTAGTAAAGAGAGAGGTAGAACCAGTCTTCTCCACTCCTGTTCTTTTCTATTTCAGTGTAGAACTAGTCAAAATCTCAGTGTAACTTAAGGAAATGTGAGAATAACCATTCCAGGTGTAAAGAACAAGAAATAGAGTAGTTCTGCCCATGTTCATGCATAACTTAATATCTAATAGTAAAAAAAAAAAGGCAAGCACAATATTTTATTCTAGAAGATTATAAATAACAGACAAAAGGAAAAAAAATGAACAGCAATTCTGTAAAGAGCCTGAGTACAACCAGTGTTAAAAAATTATCAGTTGACTAAGAAACATCAAAGACAAATGTGAGTAGAAGCAGCATACTACAGTGTTAAAAAATTATCAGTCAACTAAAAAACAACACAGACAAATGTCAGTAAAACCAGCCTACTACAATGGTAAAAACCACCAGTCTACTAACAGAAAACACTAAAGAATCTGAGTAGAACCAGCCTACAACAGTAATAAATGTTGTAATTGACTAACAAAGAACACTTAAACTTACCTAATACAATACATTTACTTAATATAATTTTTTTTAAAAACCCGCTAATCTATGAACAAAGAGCACCACAGAACCTGAGTAAAATCAGGATACTACAGTAGTAAAAACTACTGGTCTGCTGATGAAGAACACTGGAGAACTTGTGTCCAACCACATTACTCCGAGCATTACTACAGCAGTAAAAACCATTAATTGACTAACGGAGAACACTGAAGAACCTGAGTAGAACCACCCTGCAGCAATAGAAAAGAACCCCCACCAATCTACTACAATAGCAAAAATCACATCTGTAAACAAAGAACACCAAAGAACCTGAGCAGAATCAGATACAACAGTAGTAAAAACTACCAGTTTACGAATGAAGAACAGATTAACTTGGGTAGAACAAACCTACTACAGTAGCAAAGAAATATCTATTAACAAAGAACACAGAAGAACATGAGTAGAACCAGCGTATTGCGAGACGGAGACGTGGCTTTGTGATCAGATCCTAGACCGCGCGCTACCTCTGGAGGGAGACCAGCTCCTCTGTGTGGAGAGCGACTCAGAGCTCAACATCAACAGTGGCTGGTGCAACAATGTGACTCATCTCCCAACACTGCTCTCCTTCTCTGGAATATCTCTTCATCAACTGTAAGCCATTTTACTCCATGCGTGAGCTGTAGCTTCATTCATTCTGGCCACTGTTTACGTCTCACTGAACATAGCAGTGCATGAAGATCAGTGTGTACCCACACCCAGGAGCTAACCAGATATAGATAGTTTATTAAATGCCCAACCAGATAAGAGAACACTTTTGATCACTGTTACACTACAAAGGGTGAAGCCCATCGTGCTGTGCCCCGTGTAGCTCTCAGACTTTCAGATCATGTAATGGTTCACCTGATCCCATTTACAGATAGAGGTTGAAGTTCACCAAACCTGTGGTGAGGACATCAAAGAAGTGGACCAGTGAGGCTGTGGAGGAGCTACGCACGTGCCTGGATTCCACAGACTGAAAGATGTTCAGGGCTGCCACAAACAACCTGGATGAGTTTACTGATGCTGTGACCTCATACATCCACTCCTGTGAGGACAGCATTGTGTCAACACGCACCAGGATGAGCTACAACAATGACAAGCCTTGATTCACAGGTAAACTCAGGCAGCTCAGAGTGGAGAAAGCAGCAGCATTCAGGAGTGGGGAGAGAGACAGGTACAAGGAGACAAAATACAGGTTTAGTAAGGAGGTGAGAAATGCTAAATTATTGTATTCTGAGAGACTCCATCAGCGGCTTTCTGCCAACAACTCTGCCTCTGCGTGGAGGGGGTCAGGCAGCTTACCAATTACAAGCCTACAGCCCCCCACATTGCTGATAAACTGTGACTGGCCAACCATCTCAATGACTTCTATTGTCGCTTTGATGGACCATCTGCCAGCCCTGATACCTCTCCAGATACCTCCACCTCTCCAGACACCACCACTCACTCCACTCCATCAAAACCCACTGTGGACTCCTCCCTCCTCCTCCACTCTCCTCTCTATCCAGGAGCAAGATTTAGGCTCTCTCTTCAGCAAGCTGAACCCCAGACTGGACGGTGTCTCCCCCTCCACCCTTAGACACTACACGGAAGCGCTAACTCCTGTCTTCATCGGCATCTTTAACACCTACCTGAAGCCTGGTCATGTGCCAGCCAACTTGAAATCCTCCATTATCATCCCCATCAACAAGGAGCCATGGATCACTGAACTTAATGACTACAGGCCTGTGGCACTGACGTCTGTAGTCATGAAGTCATTTGAGCGCCTCGTCCTCTCCCACCTCAAGTCCATCACTGCCCCCTCAATGACCCACTACAGACCTGTTGGCAACAGAGCCAACAGGTTTGTAGATTTAGATCAGAACAGTTTCCTAGTCTGTAAACCTGTTTTACTGGCATTGGCAATAAAGTGATTTTTATTCTGATTCTATGACTGTAGAAAAAATTATAATGGACTAACAAAGAACACTAAAGAATGTGAGTAGAACCAACAGTAAAAACCTCCAATCTACCTACAAAAAACACTGAAGAATCTGAGTAGAACCAGCCAACTATAGTAATAAAAATTATCATTGATGAATGAAGAACACTGAAGAACCTGAGTAGAATGAACCTACTACAATATTAAAAACCACCAGTAAACTAACAAAAAATACTGAAGAACCTGAGTAGAACCAGCCTACAACAGTAATAAAAATCATAATTGACAAACAAAGAACGCTGAAGAACCTGAGTAGAACCAGCCTATACAATAAAAAAAACCCCCACTAATCTATGAACAAAAAACACTGAAGAACCTGAGTAGAGCCAGGATACCACAGGAGTAAAAACATCCTGCTAACAAAGAAGACTGAAGAACCTGGGTCAAATCAGCTTACTACAGCAGTAAATACCATTAACTAATTAACAGAGAACACTGAATAACCTCAGAAGAACCAACCTATTACAGTAGTAAAAATTAGCAGTCTGCTAACAAAGAACACAAAGAACCTAAGTATAACCAGTCATCTGCAATTGTAAACACCACCAGTCTTGTTACGGTACCGCTGGCACCTAAAAGAACCCACTATGCGGAATGTTGAAAAAAACAAGTTTATTTTGTCAAACGACATAACAACCATGAACCCAGGATGAGCAAAACCAAGACTGCCAGCGAGACCGGAAGCAGGAGGAAACACAAAACGAACTGGCAAGGAGCCAGGGGAAGACAAGGTAATATATACAAACGAAACTTAACGTGACACAGGTGCATATAATAAGGGCAGGGGAAGTCTAACTATGACTAAACAGAACAGACCTTCAAAATAAAAGACAGGAACAAACCAAAAAACTGAGGGCATGACAAGTTTGATCACAAGAACCTGGAGAATCTGTGTAGAACCAGCCTAAGACATAAATAAAAATTATTGACTAACTGAAAAAGCTGAGTAGAAGCAGCCTACTATAATAATAAAAACCATCAGTCTACTAACGAAGATCAATGGTAGAACCTACTGGAGAAGAATACTGGAGAAGAATAAAGGGAACCATCACATTAGTAACTACCAACAGTAGACCCAGGCACATGATGAGCCATCATAGAACTAGTTTCCAGTAAAGCAGCACCCATGTGAAGACTGTAAAAAAAGCAGCTTCACATGCACTCAGTAATGGCAAAGGAACAAACATACAGAACATGAATGGAAAGCGGTTTGTGTGACTCAGTTGAGGATGACATTATTCTGAAATGTCACAGCTGGTGAGACTGTGAAGCCTACTGATCCAAATACACTTGTAAACATCCTCTGCCACCTCAGTCAGTGTAGTGGAACCATGTATGTAGTTCTGACTAGTTCTCAGTGTTTAATTTATAATTGCCCCTTTGCTTGAACATTTCAGCCACAGCTTCAAAATCTAAAGCTGAAGAGCAGCATAAGTGGTGTTAGGAGTCACTCAACTCCAGTGTAACTTTAGATCGCTGTTCGCAGCGGCCATGCTACTAAAAATATCAGTGATGCCATGATGTAGGCAGCTTCAAGTTGGTTTGACCTCTGACTCTGATACGAGCATTTATTTTAACTGCCCAGACAGCAGCCTTTAAGATCACACAATCACAAATGAGCAGAACAACACTGCCGTCCAGGATTCATTTAACATATGACTGACGATAAGAGACGATTACATGTTTAACACACACCACAGTTTGCAGTAATGAACTGCTAAGGAGCTGGGAAGTAAGAAAAATAAGTAGTATTCAGTCGTGTTCGTGTGTCTGTGTGAGTGTATGTGTGTGGCAGTAAAGCGTATTAGAGAAGATTACTGTTATTCACATTGACAGCAAAGAGAGAGCCAGTGCTACAAGGCTCAGATTAGATTGAATTTGTACCATTTATAAGAACATTAAATGGAGTCTGCAATCACTGGTGAATTGATGCCTTGCTGCTGCTTCTGTGTGTGTCTGCCTCTCTCTCTCTTTGTGTGTGTATGTGTGTGTCTGAAGTATTAATCCCAAAGAGTTTCTGTGGGGAACATCAATTGTAGCAGGTTCTTTCCAGCTTCAAACTCCTGCTGTTCCTGAGTAAAAACACATAGTGTAGAGCTTCTGAAACATGTCTGTTCCTCATCCAGAAGTGATAACGTCATGAACGCAGCACAACAATGCTGATCAACTCCTACACACTCACTGTAACACCATCATTCTCCTGACACACAGGTGGACCAAAGTCCTGGTCCCTGTGAGGGTCCATGGAGATTGTACACAATCCCAAAACACAACATCCTGGAGATGCCTTCAGACCACAGGAATCTCTCAACAATTCTGACAAAAAGACCCATCATTCAGTCATCCCCTTATCAGGTTAAAAGTTTGGCCAGTTTTTAAATAATCAACAATCATCAACACCTCATAATGTCCAGGTGAGCCCAACACTAGCAGTCCTGTGTGAAACTGCTCTTTGCTTTGCTTCATGAATTGAACAGATTTATTGAAGAAATTCAACATCTTCCTGCAAATGTTGAAGGACTTAAGGCTCCTCAAGAAGTAAAGTCAGCTCTATCTGTTGTATCTTCAGTCCAGTCTGTTGTCCAGGTGAACACTGAGGTACTTATACTCTTCCACCACCTCCACTTTTTTTCCCATGATGGAGAAACCATCCGACCTAACCCTGGCTCTCCTAAAATCCACAGTCATCTCCTTTGTCTTGTTATCACTGATAAAGTACATTTAAGCTGAATTCCAAAAAAGCTGGAAGGAAAACACGTTTGTGCAGATCTGCTATGAAGACCCCTCCGACAGGGATTAAGCCAAAATGAATAAAAATGAAAAAATAAAATGAATGAAAAATATGACCTGAATTTAATTGAACTGAACTGAATTGAAGTGAATTCATGACATCTTCTGCTGTATCCCACCACTGTTTCAAATCGGTCACCAATATCAAGTCAAAAGTCTGACACCCAACTTCCAATAAAGACCTACAGCTGCTGATGTATTGTTGAAGAATAATTTGTACTTTAAACGTGTTCATCCATCCATCCATCCATTTTCTGTGCCCGCTGAATCCATGTCTGGGTCACGGGGGTCATGTTCACTTGACCTTTAAGTGTAAAAGCTCTAAAGACTTTTTTTTCTACTCAATTTCAAGGTTTTCACCTGTAACTGATGCGTATGCAGAGCCTATTGGTCAGGTGGACACAACTATGTAAACATGAAGTTATGACCTGGTCCTGGTTTGACTGTAAATTTAAGATGAATGCAGATCAACATCATCAACAGCGTAGCATCTGTCTTCCTGGGTAGGTGGGTATTAAAGTCTAATAATAAATACAAAATATACTTGTGTTGTATCTAGTTAACCAGCTAATGAGATTAAAAAACAGACAGTTTAAGAGACCTTACTAGTGACATCATTACAGTGCTTCTGGTTCCAGTTTTAACCTACAAAAACTTTAGCTGTAGTTAGATTTTATGTTCCTCCATCTGGTCTGGTTGAAGATTAGCTTCTGAACTCACAAACCTCGATAGGCTTTTGAGTTTGCTTCTTGTTGTCATACTCAAATATATGAAACGGTGAATTCAAAAGGGGCCCAAGTCCAAGAAATACATTTTTGCAGGAAATTAACTTAATTGCCTAGTTTAAAGGGAGGCTATACCAAATGATTCACACTTTAACCAGATATAGCCCCAGTTCATAGGTTAGGAATGCCATAAACAGCTATAATATGCTATAAAATGCTATAATATCTTTTAATTTCAGAGGATTGGCAAAGTAAAGTCTATGGACTTGGGCCGTCTTGAATTCACCGATTCATATGAATGTATACATGAATTAATATAAGAGTATAAACTCATTTATACATTCATGGTCCTACTGTGTATGAGAGAATAATACAATTACGATATTAGGGAAACTTCCAGAACTTTAGGGGAGATTTTCCAGTCTTATAACTATATTTAACCAGATGTTGTCAGATGGGCCTTTGCCAGTCAGGGCATCCTTCCCAGTCTTCTGTTGCCTCTGTCTGAGCTTTGTGGAAAATGAAGAACTGAGATGTCCATGAGGAACAAGAAGGCAGCATTAGAACTGCATTGTGGATCATTGAGGGTCAGTCAGATTTATTGTTCTCCCTAGCAGTACTCACTGCCCCACACATCAACCACAGGAGAGTGTTTGAGTGTATGTGGTATGTGTGTGTGAGAGTGTATGAGAGTGTGAGTGTGTGTTTGCGGGGCAGGGGTGTATGTGTGTGTGTGTGTGTGTGTGTGTGTGTGTGTGTGTGTGTGTGTGTGTGTGTGTGTGTGTGTGTGTGCTTGAGAGAGAGTGTGTGTGAGAATGTCTGTGAGACAGAGTGTGTGTATCAGAAAACCAAGTTTCTGTTCCAGTGGACACACACTGACACCCTAACACTCTCTGTCTCTCTCCTTCTCTAACACAAAAGAAAAAAGGCTGGTACTCCTTCTCTACCTCCATGTTTTCTCCTTCTACTAATCAATCCTATTCTCCTCATCCTTATCTCTCTTTTCTCTTCTCTCTCCTCTCCTTTCCTCCCTGTGGGCATGTGAGTCGGAGGTGCTGTCTGGTAGTGGCATGGAATTTAATTCGGTTTCACACTTCATTGAGGATTTTTCATTTTCTTTTCCTTTTCTGTGCATGATCAGGTAAGTGCTTCATGGTTATTTTAGTTTTGGTGGTCTGATTGGTGGCTTGTTGGAGGATGGCGTCCTTTGCGATGCCACCTCTATCCGTCTATCCGACATGGGGTTCGGATAGTCCCGCCAGATTGTGGCGTTTCCGTGGAGGACGTTTTTTTGGCCATGGGTGAGCAGGTAGGACATGACAATATTTCTTTTGCTTCACGAATGAACAAGGCTGTTGTGTTCATGACTGAGGAACCTCATGTTCATGACTTAGTGGGACGTGGGGTGTTCATTAAGGATCTGTTCGTGCAGGTGTCTGTCCCTTCCACACGAAAACTGCGTGCGGTGTCCCCCCGTTTATTTCAAACGATCGGCTTGAAAAGGAAGTAAGCAGATTTAGAAATTTTGGCAGCAAGTTTAAAACTGTGAGTTTGGGGTGTAAGGATCATAAACTCAAACACGTACAGTCTCTGAGACAGCAGGTGTTCATGTTCCTGGAGTTGCCCATGCGAACTCTAGAAGTGTCGTTTAGAGTGAAACATCCGGACGGTTCTTATATGGTGTATGCGAGTTCGGGGCAGATGAAATGTTTTGAATGTGGGGACATGGGACATGAACGTTTTGTTTGTCCTCATAAACAGTGAGTGGGTGCGGTTGATGTTGACATCGCCATTGATCCCGATGGGGACACCGAGACCGGCTCTGTTATCGGGCCCCCTGCCAGATCCTCTGCTGGCCCTGTTGAAGGCTTGGTTTCAACTGCTGTGGGTGCCGGTGGTGCTGTTGTTGCCGATGCCGCTGGTTCGGTTGGGACACCGGCGACGGTGCCGCTGGCACCGGCTGACATTGTGAGTAACGTATTGCCGGATGGTAGTTGCTCCCCTGCTGGCCGCTCTGCTGGCCCTTCTGTTCTGGCTGGTGCCGGGGGTGACGGTGTTCCTGGCAGCGTCGCCCCTGGTCCAGTTGGGGAGGTGGCGCCGACTGCGTCACCGGCTGGCATTGTGTCTGGCTTACCACCATGTGATGGTTTTTCATGGGTGGATTTAAGTACTTCTGGTACTGTAACCACGGTTCAGGGTGTTCTGCGTGAGGACCCTTCAAAGGTTGGAGTTTCCTGTAGCCAGAGTCAAATTAAATTATCTGAAAAATCCCATGAAGCTGTTTCTTCATGTGCTGGACATAATACTGCAAATGTTGAGGAGAGTTTAGGGGTGGATGAGGGTGAGATGGAGTATGATTCAGAATCAGATGCTGCCTCAGTTACGGATACTGGTACAAGGACAAAGGATCTGTATTCCATGGAGGAAATTAATAGTTTCTTGGACGAGACTTATAAAAAGTCAGTTAAAATCAGTGATCACTTCAGTGATATGGATAAGTTCATTCGCTCAGTCAGTGTGCTGAAGAAACTGGTACGGTTTGAACTATTGGATGAAAGGAAACGTTTTCGTCTTCTAAAGCATATAACAAGTTTACGAAAAGCCACTGAAGGAAAAATGAACATGAGGACCAGACAAATGAAGCAATCTACATGATGATGCATCACTTGGGATTCTTTCTTTGCTGCTGTCTCCTTTGTCCCTTTACTGTTTCTTTTTTCTCTGACTTCCTTTATGCAAGGCCTTAGGGTGGGTACCTTGAATGTGAATGGTGGGGGGGACAAGCAAAGGAGGGCATTGATTAGCAAAATTGCAGCCCAGACACAAATTAATGTATTTTTTCTGCAGGAAACCCATTCCAATCCAGCGAATGAGGTAGACTGGAGCTTGTGGTGGGATGGAAAATATGTTCTCAGCCATGCCTCAAATTTTAGTGCAGGAGTAGCTATTTTGTTCAAAAGGATCCAACTTTTCACATACTTTCTGTGACAAAAGTGGTTTAAGGTAGACTAGTGTCTGTTAGAGCAGAGATAGGTGGATCGTTATTTTATTTTGTAAATGTTTATGCACCGAATACTGGCTCGGAGAGAGTTTCTTTCTTTGACAAGCTGAACAATGAACTGGAAAATTGGCAAGAAGACAAGCTTGTTGTTGTTGGTGATTTTAATTGTACTCTGAATTTCACCCTAGATAGAAATCACGAATCACACATTCTTCTAGGAAGCTCAAGACAGTTATCACACAGTGGGATTTATTGGACACGTGAAAAGTTAAATTTCCAGGTGTTAAACAATATACATGGGTTCAAGTTAGGGATGATGTGGTGACCGCTGCAAAGCTGGATTGAGTATATGTCTCTAGTAATTTGAACTCATGCTTCACGTGCAGTAATATAAGCCCTGTTGGATTTTCTGATCATCATTTAGTTACTGTGAGCTTCGTTGTCACACGAACTTTTGCAAGACAATCTTTTTTGTAAAGGATTTAGGTGCTTCTGGGAGCAGTGGAGAGAACGTAAGAGTTCATTTTGCTCCATAAAACACTGGTGGGAGCTTGGCAAGGCAAAAATCTGCATCTTTTGCCAACATTCTACTGCTGTGCAGTTTCTGAACTGGAAACTTAAATTAAATCTATTGAAGATGGATAGAGTGGGGCTCTCTGCTGCCCTTTGCTAGAAACACACCACCTCTGTGCGTCGAAGGAACACTTTAGTTCTTCATCACCTCAGAACAAACATCCCGCCAGCCTGGAGGATCACCTCCTCTTTTGTTAATGTAGCAGACGTTCGGCTCTCTCTCAGGAGGACTTCAGCTGTTGCTGCCCAGAAAAATGTTCAAACCTCATCGAGGCCACTCTGAGTTTAATTCACATCAGTTAAATTCAAGTTCCTATTCTTTCTTCTCACAATCTCATGAGAAGTCCATAAAAACGACCGTCCTTAAACTGAACACTTCATCAATAAATCCATGACTGAGAGGGTTATTCATTGTGAGATGAGACTCCGGGCATGTGGTTGTTTGAGGAGCCATTGTTTTTCAACACCTTTCTTCCCTCTCCAATGCTGGATTCCTCAAGTCTGTGGGTTCGGCTCAAGGAGGCAAGATGCACAAAGCTTGGTCACCTGCTGCAGTTGTCGACTATATCCGTGGAGGTGTTAAGGCAGCTTTTGAACCTCACCTCCATCAGACTGGTGAGGGAAGTCGTTTCTACTCTGTCTCGTCCTTTGAGGGTTTTTGCAGAGAATCCAACTCTGTCTGACCTTTGGGATGAGGAGGGGGTATATGGCTTTCCCACTTTGTCCATTGCTCCTGCAGTGGAAGGCTGGCGTGATGCAGAAGGCTGCCTCCTGTCCTTTGCAAGCCCTCGTCTGGATATGTTCCAGTCTCTACAAAAGAAAGTGGTCTACCAAGTTTGTGTGAAAGTCCTGCACCTCGGTTCTCTGATGGGTCTGAGGGAGTCGGGTTTGATTGAATTTTTTGGCCCAGGCATTTCCCCAGAAGGCAGTTGGTGGTCCCTGTACAAGCTGCCCATTGAAAAACGGACAGCAGACCTCCAGTGGAGGATTGTACATGGAGGTATAGCTATGAACAGACACAGAGCACACTTGCATTCTAGTGTGGGGAAAGGGTGCTTATTTTGTTCAGAAATTGAGTCACTGGCACATTTATTTGTTCAGTGTCCCTGTCTTGCTGGTCTCTTTGACCTTTTGATGACCTTTTGTTTCAGTTTTAAAAGGGGTTTTGTTTTATTTTATTGATTTGTTTTTGACTTAATTGTTTTGTAATCCTTAATTCTTGAACTGTTCAATAAAGAGCGTGTTAAACCTCAAACCTCCTCTCTTCTCCTCCTCTCTTTTTGTCTCCTCCTCCTCCTCCTCTCCTACCTTCATCTGCCTCCTTGTCTTCCCCTTCTCCTCCTCTCTTCTTCCCTCTCCTCCTCCATAATTCACCTTAAACGGACAGTTCCCTCCTCTCTCTCACCTTCTCCCCATGTCCTCATCTGGCCTGTCTCTCACGTGATTGGCTCTGTGATTTAGGAGTGCTGCACTCACATTTGTCAGCAGGTTAACGTCTTGAAGCGTGTGACAAACAGCGGCTGGCGCTGCCTCTGGCAGCGTTATCTGCAGGCTTGTGGTTAACTCATCTATAACTCAGAAATGGTGACGGGTCAATAGCAGATAACAAGGACTGTAGAGTGGGGCTCTCTGCTGCCCTTTGCTAGAAACACACCACCTCTGTGCGTCGAAGGAACACTTTAGTTCTTCATCACCTCAGAACAAACATCCCGCCAGCCTGGAGCATCACCTCCTCTTTTGTTAATGTAGCAGACGTTCGGTTCTCTCTCAGGAGGACTTCAGCTGTTGCTGCTCAGAAAAATGTTCAAACCTCATCGAGGCCACTCTGAGTTTAATTCACATCAGTTAAATTCAGGTTCCTATTCTTTCTTCTCACAATCTCATGAGAAGTCCATAAAAACGACTGTCCTTAAACTGAACACTTCATCAATAAATCCATGACTGAGAGGGTTATTCATGAGCTAATTAACTCAAGGCAATAACACGGTGCTCAGAAATACTTTGAGCAGGGTATTTTACCATGTTCAGAAAAATCATAACGAGTCATATCAATATGTCAACAGCCAATGATCAGTTAATCATTAAAGTTAAAGTTAGGAATTTCAGGAGATGACAGCTCTAAGAGAAAAAAAAAGGTTATACTGTTGCGGTGCTGTTAGTCCAGGACCCAAACGCAGAGGGTAACAACAAAAGGCCTTTATTTGGCAATGTCCATCAGCAGCAGGATGAAGTGCACTGCCTTGGAGAAGCGCTCAGCCACGGTGAGGATGGTATCATTGTTGTCTGAGGGAGGCAGTTGGGTGATAAAGTCCACTGCGATGTGGGACCAGGGACATGGGGAAATGGGTAGGGGTTGTAGGGGTCTCCTACAACTACCAGCAGGTTGTAGGAGACTCACTGGTGGTTGGTGTGAGGGTTTATTACGCGCACACTCTGTGCATGCCACGATGAAAGTTCGGATGTCGGCTGCCATGGTGGGCCACCAGAAGTTTTGCCGTATGAGGGCTAGTGTTCTGCATATCCCTGGGTGGCAGGCTATCCTGGAGGCATGTCCCTACATGAGCACCGATGACCTGACTTCTGGTGGTACGAACAAGTGACCAAGCAGGCACCCCTCAGGAACTGGCTGTCCTTTGAGGGCCTTCTGTTTGTCTCATTCCACTCGCCAGTGGATTTCCCCCAGTACGCACTCAGGGTCCAGGATTGTCTCATCGGGGTGCACTCCTCCTCCCTCCATCTTGTACTGTTGGGAGAGAGCATCCGGCTTAACGTTGCAGGAGCCAAGACAATAGGTGATGTTAAAGTGGAATCAGCCCAGGAACAGAGCCTATCGGGCCTGCTGTGAATTCAGGCATCGGGCAATGCAGAGGTAAGCGAGGTTTTTATGATCTATCCATATGATGAAAGAATGGGTAGTCCCTTCCAGCCAGTGTCGCCATTCCTGAAGTGCCAGCACCACCACTAAGAGCTCCCGATTTCCCAGGTCGTAATTCCGCTCTGCTGGGCTGAGGTGATGTGAAAAGAAGACGCATGGGTGGAGTTTGCCATCCGAGGGTAGGCGCTGTGTTGTGTAGTTTTAACCAGGGTATACCCAAAATGACAGTGTTCAGAGGTGAGGAGAGGACACACAAGTTGATGAATTCGTGATGGTTACTGGAGAGTACTAGTTTTAGTGCCTCTGTCTTATGAGTGATTAATTCCATTAATCGCCTATCCGCAGCATGAACCTCCTCGTGGGAGGAGAGTTGACATAAGGGGAGATCATGAGCTTCTGCAAAGTCTCTGTTGATAAAAATCTCGTCTGACCCTGAATCCACCAACACCTGGGCGGGGATCGTATGTTTGAGTCCTTGTAGCCTACCTGGGACTCGAATTCGGGAAGTGTGGGTGGAGGAGATATGGCTCGCCAGCATACCGCCCTTCTCGAGTGCCTTGTCTTTCCCCGCCTTGGGACAGTGGGAGATGAAGTGGTCACCATGCCCACAGTATAAGCATAATTGCTGCAGCATCCAGCGTTGCCTCTCCACCGGGGACAGGTGGGCCCATCCTATTTGCATGGGTTCTTCAGGGGGTTGTGGTTGCGATTTGTGAGGAAAGTCTGTGGATACCGAGAGGCTTGAGAAGGAGGTCGGTAGCTGGGTTGGTGATCGTTGTGGAAGAACTGGCTCTTGGTTCCCTGACATTCTCTTGTCCGTTCCCTCATCCGATTATCCAATTGGATGGCTAGTTCAACTAAGGAGTTGAGGGAGTTACTCTCCTCCCGAACTGCCAGTTTGTCTTTTAGCTCACCAGAAAGTCCCTTACAGAAGATAGCTTGGAGGGCAGGGTCTTCCCATCTGCTCTCGGCGGCTAACATGCAGAATTTGACCCCGTATTCAGCTACTGACAGATGGCCCTGTTGTAGGTCCAGTAGCCGGTTGGTAGCCTGTCTACCCTTCACGGCGTGGTCAAAAACCCATTTCATCTCCTCGATTAATTGGGGATAGTCATTGATGAGTCCTGGCTTTTGGGACGAGATGGCTAAGGACCAAGCTGCAGCCAGTCCTGTGAATAGGCTCATGATGAACACCACCTTGGACTGGGAGGTGGCATAGGTGAGGGGTTGTTGGTTAAAAACCAAACTGCACTGGTGCGGAAAGAGGGAGAAGGTGCCCAAGTCTCCGGCATACCTAGCCGGGATGGGAATATACAGCTCTCGTGGTTGAGGAGAGGTGGTGGTCGGTTGATCTGCTGCCGGAGGTTGAGGGTTGACATCAGGGGAGGGAGTGAGGTGGCCTTGCAGGGCGGTCAACTGTCCTGGCATCTGAGGGATGCTGGTGATCAGTTGTTGGAGTTGGTGTGTTACTTATTGTAGCGATGCATTGTAGTGTTGTACCATTGTGGCTTGGCTGGAGAGGAACTGCTGGAGGCTGTCCGACTCTGCTGGGTCCATAGCTGGTGGGATTATTCTGTGGCAGTGCTGTTAGTCCAGGACCCACACGCAACCAAAGGCCTTTATTTGGCAATGTCCATCAGCAGCTGGAGGTTCTTCCATAATAAAACGGGCACTATGCATAACAAAAAAACATCACCATCACAATGGGCAGAAGGAAAAAAGGCATGGAGCATCTAAGTAAATAAGATAACTAACTAGGCTTTCAGGCACTAGGATAAATAACACTTGATGTCATCAGTTTCTATGACGCGTAGGTAGTGCATCTCAGAGGCAGAAGGATAATAATCCCGCACCAGTGGGTAGTTGCAGGTGGATTAAATAGCTGGCTGATCAGTGCCCAACTGCTTGCAGGTGTAATGGGATCCAGGCTCTTCTCGCCACCTGCTAACTGGGAGGAAAAGTGTTAGGATGAGAGAACTCTCAGATCATATCATCCATCCATCCATTTTCTAAACCCGTTGTTCCATTTCTGGGTCATGGGGGTCTGCTGGAGCCTATCCCAGCCCGT
>JAOWBL010000562.1:0-17260 GCA_028564865.1 Zenarchopterus dispar | reverse complement strand
CGCTCCACCGCGTGACCACGCCGTGAAATCTGAAACTGCATGGGACGTCCTCGTCCACTTCTCATCACAACCGACCCGACTTGTGCACCTGTCCCCCAGGTCACCCCGAGTGCATCGGACCCCTCGTCCAGTACGGCGCAGACGTGGATCAGTACGTGGACCAGGTGGGATCCCCCCTCCACGTCGCGTGCTCCAATCAGCGTCTGAGCGCCGTGACGAAGCTGCTCGAGCTCGGTGAGAAGGTTTCTCGTTTCAGCTTTGAGGAGGGACTAAACTAACCCGGGTTAAGTGTGTAAATAACGTAAAACGATACATTTCAAATTTGGATAAGATAAATCAAATAATGGTGGTGCTCCAAAGCATCTGGGACCTTTTAAAAAAAAAAAGAAAATAAAATAAACAGAAAGTCCAGGTGTTGAACACATCTGGACTTTGGATTTTTATCTTTTTTTAAATTTAATTTAAATTTTTTTTTTAAATAAACCGGAAGTCCAGGTGTTGGACACATCTGGACTTTGGATTTTTATCTTTATTTTTAAATTTTTTTTTAAATAAACAGGAAGTCCAGGTGTTGGACACATCTGGACTTTGGATTTTTATCTTTTTTAAAATTTTTATTTATTTATTTTTTAAATAAACTGGAAGTCCAGGTGTTGGATACATCTGGACTTTGGATTTTTATCTCTATTTTTAATTTTTTTTTAAATAAACAGGAAGTCCAGGTGTTGGACACATCTGAACTTTGGATTTTTATCTTTTTATTTATTTATTTTTCAATAAACAGGTTGTCCAGGTGTTGGACACATCTGGAATTTGGATTTTCATCTCTTTTTTTTCCTTCTCTTCTCTGGAGGGGTTCTCCTGATTTTTATTTCAACTTGTCACATTAAAAAATGTTTCATTAATCCTCCTTTTAAAGTTAGAGGTCCAATTGTTCCCAATTATTCAATTTTTATTCCTCTGAACTTTTTGTTTGATGGAAGATCACGTTAAAGATGTAAACTTTTCTTTTTTTTAAAAAAATCCAGTATAATCAGATTAGGGGGATTTTTGGGTCAGGTCAGCATTCCAGGCTGGAATTAGGTGAAAACGCTCAAAAGGTAACGAGTAAATGGATCAGAAATGTGCCGAGACTTCTGCAGCCAAATAAGGATGAGGGTGAATTAAGTTTATATTTAGAAGTAAGTCATAGTTTCATGACTGGGTCCCGGGGAAGTGGGAGCCTGGTGGTTACGGAGGTGGGGGTGGGTGTGGAGGACCCAGGTTCAATCCTCCCGGTTAACACAGGTGAGCCCCTGAGCAAGGGCTTTAACCCCCAACTGCTCCTAGTATAACTAGTGATGGGTTAAAGCTTCACTGTGTTTCATAAGATATGTACTGACAGGAACAAAGATTACCTGAAGGTACATGTACTCACATGTACTCACATGTACTCATGCAGGTCGGCTCCGAGTTTCCTCTCCAGAGTTTCACAACCCTCCTGGCGTCTGTTTTCAAGCTCCCAGACTTGGAAACCTGTTCCAGGAGTTTCTTATAAATGAAAATAGTTTTTGGAGTATTTAGTATTTGTACTACTGTTATGACCAGAGGTGGTAAAAGTACTTATATTCTATACTTAAGTACAGATACCTGTGTGGAAAAAAAAAGTACTGATTCACCTTCTTTACTCAAGTGAAAGTAAAGTGTCTTAAATATACTTCAGTAAAAAAAGTAACTTTTTTTTTTTGCTGTTAATGGCAAATCTTATCTTTCAATATATATATATATATATATATATATATATATATATATATATATATATATATATATATATATATATATATATATATGAGGGTGAATTAAGTTTATAAATAAATCAACCTGCACAGTGATAGTACAGGAAACAAAATCAATAGATAGATTTAGTTTTCTGCAAGTTACAAAATATTAAAGACTGAGCTGGAGCTGGTCCCAGAGCATGTTTAAAGTTGTAAAATAAAATTTAATCTTCCATTTTCTATACCTGCTTAATCCTGTACGGGGTCACGGGGGTCTGCTGGAGCCCCAGGTCATTACAGGTGAACAAACACCTGGACAGGTCACCAGTCCATCACAGGGTCACATAGAGAGATGAACAACCATGCACAATTGCACTTATGGGAAATTTAGAGCTGTCAATCAACCTAACATACATGTTTTTGGACTGTGGGAGAAAACCGGAGAACCCACTCATGCAAACTCCACAGTGTTTTTTTTTTTAGATGACTCGGCAGATTCTCGTGCACCAGAAGTTTCTGGGTTTTAGCTCGCCGTGAATTGTGTTCGATATGATCATGGATGGGGAACGTCTGGCTTTTCTGAATCTGCTGAGTTGTTGTATGACTCGACAATATTCCCCAGATACCTTACTTCCTCCGTGTTGTAATCTGTACTCTCACACGATTCCCCCTCTTTGTCTTCACCTGTGGAAATTGGAAAAACCAACTAACTTGTTTTGACGATGTAAGGAGTAGAAAGTGCAGATGTTTGTGTTTAAACATGAGGAGTAAAAGTAAAAAGACTTCAGAAAAATATTCAAGTACAGATACCTGAAAAATCTACTCTAATTACAGTAATAAGGTATTTGTATTCAGACAAAATGCCATCTTCAACTTGCACTTTTCTTTTTATTATCTGTTTTTTTTAATAATCTAAAAGATGGATTTGAAGTACAGTATTTTCAGGACTAAAGAGCTCACCAGACTATAAGCCGCACCCACCCGCCAAAACTAGCATCTTCTTCTTTACATGGACCTGTAGCGTCTGTCTCGTTTTTGCACCTCCTGCGCCCCCTGATGGCCGTTAGCGAAGAAAAATCTATAGATAAGCCGCATCGTTGTATAAGCCGCGGGGTTCAAAGCGTGGGGAAAAAGTAGCAGCTTATAGTCCAGAATTTACGGTAGAAGGTAGTGTCAGACATCTGAACCCTACTCAGCTTCTACTTCCTCCTTTTTTAAATTTTTTCGTGAGGCTCTGTGGGTGTAAATTTCTCACTGTAACCTGAGTACACCTGGCTCAACCTCGTCTCCTCTTCCAGGTGCGAATGTGAACCGGAAGGCCGACGGAGGCGACTCGCCCCTGCACGTGGCCGCTCGTCTGTCCAGCCCGGAGCTGGTGTCCGTCCTGCTCGACCATGGGGCGGACCGCCTCCTGACCAACGCGGAGGGCAAACGGGCGCCGGACCTGGCACCGGCAGAAAGCCCGGCGGGGAGGCTGCTGAGGCAGGCGGGAGGTACTCAAGCAAAGTCGCTGTAAAGAGCGTTGATGTTTGGGGCTGGTGTCACAGGCAGAAACAGATAATTAACAAAAAAAAACAAAACAAAAAAAAACATCTCTATGTACTTGTTCCCTGAGTGTCCCCAGGAGTGTCTCCTCTAAAGCAGCTGTGCCGACTGTTTATCAGGAGAACTGTGGGCACGCAGAGGCTGGGTGGGATTCGTGACCTTCACATCCCCACGGAACTCATCCAGTATCTTCTCCACCAATCAGCAGCCACGGCAGATTTAACGCGGTTAAACATTACCTAGAGCGTTTGTACCTGAGACTTCACGCGCTGCAGGTTTTGGCCAGTAGGGGGCAGACTCGCTCCATCCAATTTCTCTCACGAAAAGTAATCAGATTACTGTGATTGAACTATTAAGATTCACCATATTTCACATTTTTAAAACGAGAATACCAGCAAATTTGTTGTGAGACTACTGATTATTTTCTTTGTTACAAAAGGAACCTCAATATTGTATTTCTGGGACATTGTAAAATGAAGCATTTATATTTTTTATAAGATTATTTTCCTTGCTGAAATGATTAAAATCAAACAAATGAACCAGAGGGTCATAAATATTAAAAATAATCTCAGGTGATTTCTTCAGGATGAGTGCTTTATGTGCCATTTATCTGGACTACTTTACATATTTTATTCTTTTGATCACACTTGTTTTGATTGTAAAATGTTAAACTACTGATATTAAAATCACTCAACTTTGCTGGATCAAAGAGTGTAATGTTCTGTGAAGATATTTACTTTGAGCAAACTTCAAACTTATCAAACTCTCACTTTTGCACAAACGAGGTGTTTGAGGTCTGAACCAGAGGTATAATAGTTTTGATTTTGTTTGATTATTTCAGTTTAGTTTTAGCTAGTTTAACAAGCGCATCAGTAGTTTTAGTTTAGTTTTTTATTTACAAATTAACAAAAAAAATCTAGGATTATATAATCTTATCAACAGTAGTATACAGAACAAAAAGTCTTTATTTTTTCTTTTAAGTTATTAGAATTAAAAAAAAGAATTAGTGATAAGAAAGTTGAAACTGCAGAGATAAAAAAAAAGGTGTGAAAAAAGGAAAAAGTGAATTTTACCTGTAATTCTATTTAGTTTTACGTTGTAAATTTTAGTTTTATACAAAAATTTTAGTTTCAGTTTTAGTCGTAGATTTCATTAACACGGAATTTGTTCAAATATTTGGTACTTTTTCTTTAAAAATTAAAATTACACAAATACTCTGAAGAAGTTTGAGAAAAAGAGTTTCACAGATATTAAAAAAAACCATTTATAATCTAAAATAATCAGAAAAAAAGATGAGAAACTAAAAGATGCAAAAATGCTATTTAGGCATCTCTGGAGAGATCAAATCTAATTTTTGCAATGATTTTATTATTGTTTATTAATCCACAAGTTCAAGATGAAATGTAAACCATGTTGAGTCTCTTGTTCCTAAACTATTATTTTTGGCGTGAAACAGCTGTGACGTGAACTCAGTGTCAGAGGTGTTCAGGGCCCACTGACCTCTGATCAGTGTTTGTGGGTCCACGGGAGTCTGAGACACCAGACAGACACCAGAGGGGGGTAAAAATCAGAAAATAAACCAGGTCTGCGAGGCTGGCGACTTTACCGGGACGTGACGTGGGGTGATGTTTCCCACCTCCCCGTTTTAAGCATCGATTTCAAAAAGGTCGTGATGAAAAGTGCGGCGCGTGGCGCTACTCCATCCACGGAGATCAATAAAATAAATAAATAAAACAAACCAGCTACTCCCGCCTTGTTACACGCGGCGCCCACGGCGTTTCCATTGATCCCACCCTTCCCATTAACCCACGGCGCTAAATCACCGTCCCCCCCACTCAAACGTCACACCGTGTCGATTGAACTCGCTCCTAATATAAAAATCGATACCGAGCTGCCGGGAAACGCCCCACGCTGACAGCAATTAGCCCGATCCCGGAGAGACAGGTGAGGCAACCGGTGTCACGTGATCAATTAAACCGCGGTGTGGCCCACGACGCTCGCTCGCTCCGCGCGGGACGGTTTCCCGGGTTCAGTGACGCGCGGCGTGGTACCCGGATGCACTTAAAACTCCACTCGCGTGGGTGTGATATTGAAGCTTTTACTAGTATCCTCGAGAGGAAACCCACTCCATTAACTCTCATCTTTTATTTTTTTATTTTATTTATTTTTTTAGTGCACCAGCACTTTCTACCAAAATAGGACAAAAATTGATTTTTTTTGTGATGATTCAGTGCACAAACATAAATATATAAACTCCTTCAACAAACAAGCATGAAGATAAGGTCGTCGTGACACTGTGGCAATAATCAAAGCAGGATTAGTTCACCCACGACTGCATAAATCATTTTAATCATCAGCTAAACGGGAGCAGCAAACAAACTGCGTCTGAATCCACGCGCGGCATCTAATAACTAATCGCGTCCCGATTGCCCGGAGCAGGATCTTGTTATAGATATCACTCCTTCCCACTGAGCTACAAGTGGGTTGCGCCACGTCCTCCCACTCGCCGGTAATTGCTTTGGTATTTTTAGTTTGGTTTAGTGTCGGGGTAATTAAAACTAAATGAGATCGTGGAGACGGGAAATCTTCCGTGGCTCCCTGGAGTGGGCATGGAGAAGTTTGGTAAGGTCACGTGTTGCCGTGTTTTCAATTACAACCTTCTGTGCTAATGAGAGTTTATTAAAAAATTAATAAAAGTGTGGACGTTTTATGGGAGTAAATGTTAATTTTAACACAATACTGAACAAAGTTTCTGATAAAAAAGTTTATTTTATATTTTAAACAGATTTTTACATATTTATATAATATAAAAATTATATATTATGCTCAAAATAACTGATCTTTCAACAAATTTTGACTGTTTAAATTTAATTAAATAATTTTTTTTCATGACTAGTTTAAAAAAAAACAAAAAAAAGCTTCATTGTTGTGACATAAGATGTTTTTTTGTTTACTCTCAAGTGTCGGAAAAAAAACGAGCGTAAAGAGTGAACTTTTCACATTTCAATTCCACCTCAGCTTCAGGAGTCCTCACAGCAGTCAGGCTGGTCTCCATGGCAACAGCAGCAGCCCTGCGTGATGGCCGAGGGAGGGGTGGGGGGTGGGGGCCGCAGGACAACTGTCCCCCTCAGGCGCTCAATGGCGACCCAGCTGGAACCGTGGGTATCCGGGTTGGCGGGTCAGGACGGCCGCTGAGAGGTGCCCAGCAGGTAGAGGCTCAGCAGGTTCAGAACCAACAGGACCAGGACCAACCCGGCCAGGAGCTTCTGCTCCCACAGACACGCGTCCAGCTTCTGCTCCAGCCGTGAGTTGTAGGTCATCAGTCGCATAAGCTGGAGAGACGAAAAGTCCGGTTGAGTTAATCTGACGGGGGTCAACAAAGGCGATTAACGGGAAAATAAACACCAGAGATGAGATTCTCGTTTAAAAAAAAAAAAAAACAAAGCTCAACTTTTCACTTTAAAATATAGTTTTTATAGATTCAAGTCAGGAAATATAAACAACTTTTGTTTTTTAAACTCTTTGATGCCTGATGATACATATTTAATAAATCTCTGACCTCTGCGCCACCCCAGACTCAAAACAATAAAAAAAAAAATCTAAAAAAATACATATAATTTTTACAAAATATACAATTAAAAAAATAATAAAAAATAGATACAATCAATACAATAAAAATAAAAAATATTATATTAATAGAGGTAAAAAAATTTAATTGGAAAACTATTAGACTTGTGAGTATTGTTAATTTAAACATTTAATAAACACTAATAATTTTCTGTGTATTATTTCATATATCAAGCTTCAAGGGAGTAAATCATTCTGTTAAATCACAATTCAAAAGCAATATCAGATTTTCATTTCTCAAATGCCCACAGCACCAGATAACTACACTCCCACCTCCGTGCTTAACTGCTGAGGTGTTTTTTTTTTTTTTTGGTTTTTCACTGGAATATTCTTCACTGAGTTTATATAAAAACATGCTGATAATATTTTATAGACAATTTGTCATGTTTTCTATCCAACGTGATCTTTCAGAGGTTTTTTTTTTTTTAATGGAAAAGTTTTTTTTCTTTTTCTAAAACATAGACGTTGACTTTAAGTTCTTCAGAGTGACAGAGCTGTGATAAAAGCTTGATTTCCTTGCAGTTTTTTCTTTCCTAGTTGCTTTGACTTTTCTTTTTTTTTTTTTTTTTTTTGAACCAATTTTACAAGCAGATTTCCAGATAGACCCAAAAATAAAAACGGGCAGTTTTATATCCAATTTATGTCTAATTTAATAAACTAATTTGAGAGTGATTTTGTTCAATTTCTTCATCAAAGAAAAAACTTTACTCAGCAGCTTTGGTATAATAAAGTTATTGAACTGAATTTGAATAATTTTATATAATCTTCTAGAAATTTTTTTTTTAAAACAACCATTTAAAAAAAGCTATTTGACCTTATGAATATATGCTTGTTTTTTTTTTCTGCACCAACCAGAGCGAGTCCAACGCAGCGTTGATAGAAAACAAGTGCACATAAATAATAGAAATAGTGTAAATAAAGTAAAAGTTTAGTTTTGGAAGAGTGCTGCACGGAGGGTTATATACCTCTGGGATTTTTTTTTTTTTTTTCTGGAAACCTACTCTTTTTTAGTGGAAACCCACTTTAAAGTCTAAAAAAAAAAAAGTCAGAACAGCTTGGTGAAGTATTTAAGTGGATAGGAGAACTTGTGTGGGGTTTTTTTTTTATTCCACTCAGACTCACGGTTGTGGCCAGCTCTTGCTGCCCGTTGGTCGCCGTCTCCGCGGGAGTTTCCTTGAGAGGGTTCGCTGCCGCTGTAACGGCGTTCAAAGCGTGACAGCGTAATCTGTGGGAGACAGAAAACGCTGAAGCGAGGGTCTACAGCCCCCACGGACTCGCCGGTGTGGGGTCGGCTTCGTCAACGTGTTCGCTCAGGACAACAAACCCGCACCTGTGCTCCATGACCTTGGGTTTTGGGACTTCCTTCCAGAACTGTGCAAGCTCCTGTGACCCGGCGTTGTCCATCTCTGCGGCCATGACCAAAAACCTGTCCTGAGGGGAGGCCTGGGAACCTGCACAGACCCACCGGAGTGGACAGAAAATACAATGTTGGACCCACTTTGTTTAGTAAAGGGGGTTACAAGTGTAAGACCGCATTATAAGAGGGGTGATAAATAAATAAAAAGCGAAGAATAAAGAAAAAGTAAGCCTAAAATAGGTTGATGTGGTTCTCCTCAGCGACGCGGAAGCACATCATAACCTACGGATGACATTTCAGAGCCGCCTCGCCGTTGGCCGTCTGATGGCTTGTTTTTCATTAGGCGGTTCTTTTATTGCTCTTGAAATATGCATGTCGGGCTCGGAAAAGTGGCTGCGTGCGCTTCGGAGGGAGGTGATGGAGGGAAGCGTTGGATTATTCTGGGGTTCGGTGCCGGCTCAGGTGCCGTACCTCCATGTAAGGACACAATTATGTCCACCGATGCTCCGGGCTCGCAGCTGCTGCTGCTGGGCTTCACTCGGTACTTCTCGGGTGCCGTGGTCCGTACCTGCGTGCACACCAGAACAACAACCGTCAGTTGCTGAGTAAATGCCGACGACCTCCCACATCAGATCACAGAGTAATCCACCTGGTTTCACTCTCAACTTCTTGTAGCAGCAGAATCATAAATGTTTGGAAACGTAACGAGTTCTACAGAAACCGACGGGTTCTGCAGTCTTATAATCTTACAATCTTGGGTGAGCCGTCTAGAGCGGCTGTATTATGATTCCCCCCCAATATAATGATGTGACATCAGCCCGTAAACAAAAAAAAAAAAAAAAATTACTAAAATAATCAGTGAAGTAGAGCATGGTTCTGGTCGGGAATCAGGAGAAGAAACCAACTTTGGATCCCAGTTTTGCAGAAAGGGCGTGTGGTGTCTCAGAGTCTCTAAAAGTTTACAGTATTTTCCGGACTATAAGCCGCTACTTTCCCCCCACGCTTTGAACCCTGCCGCTTATACAACGATGCGGCTTATCTATAGATTTTTCTTCGCTAAGGACCATCAGGGGGCGCTGGAGGTGCAAAAACGAGACAGACGCAAGAGGTCAATGTAAAGAAGAAGCTAGTTTATGGCGCACTCGACTCCAGATGAAAGTGACATTGAGAGCCTCACAGATAGAGACTGAAAAGGTGTATGACGGAGATGTTCTCAGGCTCTTCCACTTAGACACTGAAGACGACGACTTCAGTGGTTTCAGTGCACAGACGGAGGATGAATAAAAACAATAACTTTTCTGTTTTGTTCCATCAGCCGTTTTACTGCGGATTTACAGGTACTGTTTGGAAACAATTAAGGCATGTAAATAAACGTACAAAATCTCTCTATGTAAACATCTCATTTCACAATGAATATATCTGCGGCTTATAGTCCGGTGGGGCTAATATGTGGAAAAATATTTTTTTCTTTAAAAATTTTGTGGGTGCGGCTTATATTCCGAATAATGTAGTTTCCTTTATGATCCACTTTTTTTTTTTTTGCAGGAACTGGACTGGGTCATTTCGAGTTGCGTCTTAGCTAGCGGGTTAGGAGGCCGAGTCGTAGGATTTCTGGCTCTGCCCGATATCAGTCTTTGGTTGGAAGGTTCCATCTTTCATCTCGGGGCCCCGTCTCGCTGTGAGACGGTCGAGCGCCGTTTGTGAGCTACCATCTTTCCTCAAGTCGTACAGACCGAACCGGGCTTTTACACCACACAGACCCGAATTATTTAAACGCTCTCGGACTCACCTTAAAGGCCACCTGGTTTTTGGTCACGTTGGTCAAGATAATGAGGCATTTCTTCTCCGTCTCGCCAGAACCGAAGCTCAGCTCTTCTGCAGGACTAAAGAAAGAATAAATATTGAAAATAAAACTTTTAGTCTAACATGAAAGAAAGTCGCCTACATGGAAACGTACAACTTGGTTCTTTAAAACGATTTTAAGCAGACAAGAGTTTCGGCTCGGTTATTTCTCCCGTAGACGTCTTATTTACGCCGTCTGGGCTGTGCCTCGCCGCCCGTTTCGTTAAACTGTCCTGGGATCTGTAGCTTTTTACTGCTGCACATCACCACTTCTCCTCAGGGGGACCACTTTGTTTTTACCAGTACTTTTAGCTAAAAGAAAAAAAAGAAAAAAGCATACTCCCAGAAAGAGGGTTTCTATGTTTATAAAGCATAAACATAAGAAATATAACAGTTCTGAGAAAGTGACCCGATCCAAGAGCTTCTCAGGTAAACTTTTAGGTGTAAGACTTTTACTTTTTTTTTTTTTTTTTAAAGCTGTAGCACGAGAAAGAAAGTAAACATTTACTGTAAAAGTACATTTATATGATGTTCAATGTGTCAATTTGTTGGGCTTCCACCAAAAAAAAAAAAAGGTAGATAAAACAGGAGATTGTTAAAAGTATTTGGTTTTATCACACTTTTAGAGTAACTGCCCTTTAAATAAGATTAAACCTCTTATGTTTTTGTAAAAGACAAATATGTGTATTTAATAGTTTCTAAGTTGGTTTATTTAAAAAAAAAAAATCCCACTATGTGGATCTGAAAAGTAGAGAAGTGTAACACACATAAAATGATTTACCTCTTTTAACTGTTGATGTTTTATATGTGGACAAAGTACATTTTTATTATAAAAGTACAAAGTGCATTCTGTGCTCTGTGATGACAATTTGATTTCAGATGTACTCAAGACAAGATGCATCTGACAGGATAAAAAAAAAAAAAAAAAAAAGGGTTTGAAATCCAGGCTGAACTTTGTCTTCCTGATTTTTGAGAAGCAGACTTTTGTTCAGCCGTTGCAACAGTTTAATTTGGCTTAAAACAGCATGTGATTAAACGGATTTGGCCTCGGCGCTGGGAACACTTAACCGAGCCGGGGTCTTAAACTTTACCAACAAGAAATGATTATTTTATCCTCTTTTTGGAAGCCGCCTGGCATTTGCTTCATCGAGACCGACACAAACAAAAGCAGTTTTTCTTCTGCAAGTCCTCGTGTATTCTTCTAACCCAAAAGCAGCTGTTGGCCGGGACTCAAAAACGTCTTCGGGCTCTAGAAACCTCCGACAAAAACAAGATTAAAGACCCCCACACTTCTGAAGCCCACAACCTTGAATTAAAAGCGAGCACGGCTCTTAAGCGTACCTGCATTTAAGGCTCATTTAAATCTGTTTATCAGTAACTTTCACAGCCCACAGGGGCTAAAAATCCCCACTTCAAAGCCATCTCTCTGCAAAACCAGAACTCATCTGACATCAGTCATGAAAAAGAAGAGTGAGATCTTACACACGGGATGAACCAATACAGTTAATGACCAATTTATTAACACTTTTATAAATAATTTAATAATGAACTCTCCTCGAGCTGCTTCTTTAAAAAAGGTGATTAATCACTGGCCGGAGTTTCTCGATAAAGTGCGGCACTTTTAATAATAATAAAGTTCATTTGTAATCGATCGATAGAAAACTTGAACCATCCTTTCTGATCAATCAGAGGATAAAGACACAAACACATCAATAATGACTCCAGGGTCTGAATCAATATCAGAAGCCACTTCCTGCCAGGAATCTGATCATTATTATCATCGTATAGATGTATTTTATACACTCGGCAAAAAAATATTACTGCAACAACAAAAGGTTAACGACAGTAAGTGTATATTTATTTGATTTGGGAAGACTTTAAAGATTATGAACAAATGTGGATAATTGTGCCACAAGGCGATCGGTTGTAAACAGAGGGATAAATAACGGATTAACATCCTGAACAAACACCTGTACCGAGAATAAAACCAACAATCCTTCTGGATCCGGGCCCGGTAAACACCGGGGAGGGACAGGCCGATTTATCTCCACATTGAACAAAGTTGCACGGCAGCCGGGCGGTTACCAGACCGACAGGTACTTTGATGTTTACTCATCAGTTCATTAAAAATAAACTCCGCTGCGTTCGTCCGATTTGGTCTGGTTAATTCAGGCGCCGAGCACATTCAGCTGCAGTCGAAACGAACGGGCCGAAACCGCTCAGGACGGCCATCTTTGTGCACTTGTAAGAGGACTGTTTTTTTTTTTTTTTAAATAAATAAAGCCATTTCAGGTGTTTAAAGAGTTAACATATGTAGTTTTAGATGAAGAGAAAACTGAAAATTTAACAATTTATACCCAAGATTGAATCCGTGACCAGATACTTACTGAAAAAATTCCTTGTTAAAAAAGTTCAGAAAAAAAAAAGGTGATTTGTCTTTATCTCAACACCAGTAAACTTCAAACCAGATTGTGATAGTCAGGAGAGGCGTGGACAATTTTGGACCACAGACAAAAAAAATAAATAAAAAAAATAGATATATAATATTTTATATATATATATATATATATATAAATTAAAAAAAAAATCAACTGCTGTTATTTTCTCTTTTAGAGCATCAATACTCTCTAGTTCTGGTATTTGCAGCTTCGCCACGTCAGACAACAAAATAACCTTTCACCTTGACCTCAGTCCAACAGCTGTAAAGCTTTGAGACTTTATTTTATTTAAAAAAAACAAAAACAAGGTTATAAAAGATGTTTGATGACTCAAAACACAGCTAATGTGTCACGAGACTGAAGTTGGTGAACTATCGGAGACAAAAAAACAGCTAAAGACTCAAAAGAAGACCTCATGGTGACAATCGAAGGTAAGTTATTGAGACTTAACCCCCCACCCCCACCTCCGGGCATCGATATCAGCCGTTTGTCCAAATCAAAACAATTTGATAATTTTTTCTCCTTCTAAGCTCCTTAGTTGTTGTTGAGATGTCACAGAGGGTTCAACTGAAAAATGACAAAACTTTAAGTACAAAAGCAGCTTTTTCACCTTCGGATGCGGTGGTGAGCTTTAGGCAGGAGGAGACGCGTTAGGCGTGAGTCAGCCGAGGACTTGAGCGTGGTGACCTACCTAACGTCTAGCAGAAGGCCTTTGAAGGTGGTCTGAGGCTTCCTGGCTCCTTTGACTCTGGCACTTCCTTCACCTCTATCATTGTCCTCCAACCTCAACCTGTCTTCCTGGAAATTCACCTGAAACGGCAAAGACCACTTCATCAGAGAGGCACAATGGTAATCGCGTGGCTACTAAAAACGTTTGACCTTTGACCTTCAAGTAAAAAAGAAAGGTATCAACTCTTTTTTTAAATGTTATTTTAGGACTTTTACTGAGAAACTCTTAACCTTTGTTGGTACTGGCCTCCAGAGGGAACACAAAACAAGCGTGTCCATGAAAATGTGGAACCAACAACCCACAAACTTATGACTTTTGACAAAAACAGAAACCTTCGAACGCAAGTGGTTCAGTTGAGATTAAAAAATTTTTTTTTAAAAAAGTCACGTGATAACTCAGACAACTCGACTTTCGCCAAGCGTTTACAAACTTGGGCCTGGATCAGGGGCGGGACCGTGATCACATCGACCCGACCAGGCACGTGATGGGAACCTTTATGACTCGGAGGGGGAAGTGTGTTTTCTGCTGCGATGAGCGATAAAAAAAAAAAAAAAAACCCCATCGGCTTAATTAAAACGCTGACTCGTGTCATTATCACAAATGAGACGTCAAGAGATGACCCGTTTCTGATTTCACGTTGTCATTTATTTATTTTGAAGAGAATGGATAACAATTGTGCAAAAATAAGAGTAGAAAAAGTAAAAACACTTAAATTGGAGTCAGATTAAATTTTTTATATGCATTACAGTTTCATACAGACAAAAGTACAATATTTGGTTAAGAACTAGAAAAAAAAAAATCATTGGCACCAATTCTGCCAAATTATGATTCTCCCATAAAATTACATTACATATAAAAACGACTACAAATTGTCATTAATTTGAAAAACAAATTACATGAAAAGTATAATAATTGTGCAAAGAAATAAACACAGTACGTAGTGATTTCTTACCGATTGAGATTTGAAATGAAAAGACAATAAAATGATTACAACTCTATTGATCATTGAAATGCAAATTAAAGAAATTAATTTTTTGATTTGTAATACACGTTAAAAGACAAAACAAGATCGTCTACATGATTAGTGTCTCTCAAGTCAAAGACTTGACTAAAATAATGTTAGAGGCACAGAAGGCTTATGTCAAAAACTTGCCTTAAAAAGGCAAAAATAGTTTAGATTAAGTGCTGAAAGTTAATGACAGTTTACTGTAATATAACAGTAGTAATCTTAGTATTTAATAATCTGGGGTTAGAGGATAAAATAAAGTGAAATTGTTCGGGGCAACAGGATTACCCTTACTTGATAAATTAGAGTGAAATGTGAGTTACATCATTGTGCAAATGATGAGCTGCCTTTTATTTTGAAATGTCGTGTTTGAAAACTGAGTGTGAAATTTAAATGTAAGGTCCAGGACTGGGTCGAGGGATGAACGTGTTTAGGAGCATCGACGGCGTCGCTTGGTTGCGGGGCAGGTGCGCTCGCACGAGAACACCTGCCTGTCCGGACTGCAGAGATCTTCCAGACTCCTACTCTGCCTTACCACATCCAGCCCTTGTTTGAACAAAAAATAAATAAATAAAAAAAAATGAAAAAGGAAATTAGCCTTCTGAAGCCATGCGGTTATCAGTTCAGTACTTCCTTGGAAGTGGGAGGACTTCGGGTCCAGATGGCGGGTAGTGAAGGGAGGGGAGAGTCGGGTATTTACTGAGTAAACATGGACCTGCGGCGGAAAGCTCGAGCGCCGTGAGGAATGCGCTGGAGCGGGCTTAAAACTTCCAGCAGCCTCGGATATTAAGGCAGCGGCTGACGTTCAGCGGCAGCACGGGTTACCAGAAACGAGGTCTAGCTCGTTAAGCCGGATGAATTTAGTTCATACACTGGGCCGACAGGAATGCAGCAGATTTCACACCAAGGCGGGAAACAGGAGACGCAGCTAATTAACCCGTTATTAACAACCACACATTCCTCTCAAGTCCTCTGCTTAAAATCAAACTTTCCTTTCATTTCATCATGTTTCCTTTAGACGCTCTTAAATTTATTATTCAGTCATTATGATGGGAAACAAACAGGAAACAAAAACTATGGGTTTAGAAGACGTTATTACCATATTTTCCGGACTATAGAGCGCACCGGACTGTAAGCCGCACCCACCCACCAAAACTAGCGTCTTCTTCTTTACATGGACCTGTAGCGTCTGTCTCCTTTTTGCACCTCCTCCGCCCCCTGATGGCCGTTAGCGAAGAAAAATCTATAGATAAGCCGCATCGTTGTATAAGCGGCTGGGTTCAAAGCGTGGGGAAATTCTGTCTAAAAAGGGTATTTCAAGCTTTTATTTTTAATATTGCGACCTCCAGCCAGTTATGAGAATTACTTGTTACCGTTTTTAGAGAAATTGCTAAACAGTACCCTTTCACCCTGATTAGTCACGACTTCTTATTCATAAACTTTCCTCTGTTATAAACAGTAACATCTCCTGTGTGTAAAAAGTCACCTCGATGTGATTGTGAAAGCCTTAAAAAAATAAAACATCTTCCTTGTAGTCATGTGGTGACTCAAGTGTTTTGACAAGTCAGGTCATGGGACTGCAGATATTTGAATTTGCATTTAGAGAATAAAGTCAAATATTCCTTTAAGAGGGAGATATGCAACTTGCGCCTGCAGATTACTGAGAGGATAAAAAAGTAAATAAAAGACTAACTTGCATATCACCGCTTTGAAGATGTAAACCTCTTGTGCATAACCAATGTGGGATTTATTAACAACGGGAGAAGTGTTTGTTTGGTGGAGCTTAGGAGGCTCATGGGAGAAGGTTTGGGTGACATCGTCCCAGCGGACCTCTTCAGCAGATACAGTTTGTTTCTTACATAAAAGTGGGCCAAACAACATCTCATGAACCTGAACTTTGCTCACTGTGTGACAGAAACAAACATAATGGACCACTTTATCTCCATTTCAGAACTTGCGTATATCCTGAAATGATCCTTTAATACTCTACTTCTTTGGAGATGCTCTTGCCATGCAAGCTAGAAGATAATAATGTCGGGCCTGTTGGGGGCGAGAACTGTGACATCACAGTGAGAATGAGGCGACGGTGCCGCCGAGGGAACAAGAGTACGGTAACGGCGTGGAAGTCCTGTGGATCATGTGAGGGAAGCAGTTCACCTTTGTTCCTGGATTCAATTGCAGGTAAACACATTAGGAGTCACCTTCAAAAGACATGAGTAAGAGCTCAAAGATTTCAGTTTCAGAGAGAGAGAGAGAGAGAGAGGGAGAGAGTTTCTACAAAAGTGGCCTCATTTTGTGCTGTGTCAGCATAAAGAAACAGGACTGTACAGGAAGTAATCCAACAGGTGAGATGGACACCGCTGACTGAGATGAACATAAGAGAATGGCTCCTCTTTAGTTTCTACACCGACAATCATAACACAAAAGTAACTCTTAGTCATCAACATTCCTAAAAAGCTTAAATGACTCAACTCCCACATCAGAGATCTGCACAACACTGAAGAAGTCGTGTCCTTTTTTTTGTCTTATTGATCTGTGTGAAAGCTCGAGAGAGAGAGACAGAAAATACCTTTTTGGGCTTTGCCACGATGTCGGAGTTGAAGCTGGATTCAAGGGTGTCTCTGCTTTCCATTTCACCTTCTTTGCTCTCCGTGTCGTCCTCGCTGACGATGGGTCCGTTGTCACCGATGGGCGTTTGAAAGTCGTCGTCAGGAAGAGGCGGGTAGCTGTACTTGAAGGGGTCCTGAAACGTGACCGAGTCGATTAAAACACTACCTGCACGGCTCTCAGAGTGCACATTTAGCTATTCCAAACTGAGGCTGCAATTAAATATGTCTTAATTAAAAAAAAAAAAAGAAGAAAAAGAAATATTTAATATTTAAATAAATAAATATTAAATATCTTTTTTTAAATATTTAATTAAAAAAAGAAAAAAAAACTGTAATAAATTTATATATA
>JAOWBL010000561.1:0-13869 GCA_028564865.1 Zenarchopterus dispar | reverse complement strand
TCTCTCTCTCTCCCTCCCTCTCTGTGTGTGTGTGTTTGTTTACATTTGCAATGCCATGATTTTGTATCAGTGTAACATCAAACTGAACTGTGTCATACATTGTGGAAATGTTGCTCCATACTAAATTATCAGTAATGTTTTCAAGCACACAATTTTCCAATTGTAGAAATCTCACACGTAATAGAGAAACATTAATGACTGGAGGCTCAGGTTTGTCTGCCTGACGTTGTTTTGAGAGCTGTTTGAGGGAAGATCCCTTACTGTTTGTGCTTACAGTTAACATGTGGCTAACTTAGGTACACCGTACTGTCTTAAACTTGCACATTTTGACTTTAAGCTTCTGCGGCGTTGGAACTTCACAGTTGGCAAAAGGATAGTTGCCTATTTGGAAGCTAACTTAAGAGCAGTGCTGTGATCTATGATTTAGGGATTTCTACTTCAGACTTTGTGTAACCTGCAGGGTAAACCACTGTTGGTAACAACAGTTAAATAGGATTTAAGAGATCATTTGACTTTATTCCATCATGTAGGGTTTTAACACAAGGTTAAACTACATCGCAGCAAAGTTGGCAACACTGGAAAATAGCCCTTTGAGTCACTCTTACATGGTGGTGCAGAGTTGTTAGACTTTTGTTGTTAACAGTGACTTATGGGAAAAGGCAAAAAATGTAAAAAAAAAAAACACCTGTTAAAAAAAGGCTTTAAAACAGCAGACAAACATTGTTGTGGTTACTAGTGAATATCAGCTATCTTTTTTAATTGTTAAAAGCCATAGCATAAATTAAATTTACTACCGAAGTCAAATCTTTTTAAATGGATTTTGTATTTTATCATTTTAAGAAAGGCAACTGCTGATTATGAAGAACAGAGTTTACCAATAATTAGTGATTTTGATGCTTTGCCACAAAATTGGATTCTGAGCACTCCAAGAGCTTTAGGCACATTGATTCTCCATCCAAAGATTTTTTTTCCCCTCACTGTGGCAACTATCTCACTTAGAACACGTGTTTCTTGTATACTTCCTTTGGGATCTTTTTTAATTAAAAAATGATTTAATTTCATGTACTGATCTAAATATGTATGTATGCATTGCAATCAAATTATCTCCCGCACACACATTTTGTGTACTGTGTCAACCAATGCAGTGAAAATCATTTTAGGGACTGGTTCTGGTCCCACATTATTGGGTAATACAGAGACTTTTCTCTTCCCTGTGGGCTTCAGTAGAAGGAGAGTTGTGTTGGTGTAAAGACACAATATTCTCCCTGATCTGCTGAGGAGAAACGTGCTAATAAAAGTAAGTTGTTCATCCTTGCCTTACAATATTTTTTGCTTTGATCATCATCCCTTTCTATGTGTTCCTTTTTAAATGACATCACATTGCGCTGGCTCGGAAACAAGTAGTGCACATCACAGCTGAACTGCGTGTTGCTGCAACAACCACATGGGCTGGAGAAGTGCGTGGAGTTGGGGGTTCTTCTTCTGTTGAGTCCTCAGGGAAGAGGAGGAGGAAAGGGAAGGCTTTTACTGACTCAGCTGTTTGCTCCTGAAGTGAGCTTTAATGAGGAAACAGTGCAGCAGTGTGTCAGTCATACACAAGAAGTTTTATATTATACGCTTCAAACACACGACCCAAAGACACAGGCTGTTTTATTGCGTTCTCCCATGTGCCTCACTAAAATACATGAACGACACACACTTGAGAACACATGCCTACGCAGTTTTAATATCCTTTGCTCTGTCTTATTGTCATTCCCCCTGCATGTTCGACACACTCAAACACACACACCATCTTGGACTTTGACCATGTGTACACATCAGCCTCAGGCTGTGTCCTTCCCTAATTTGAAGCGAATGCGTGTTCGCATTAATGTTAAGGCGCTAATGAGAAAAATGAGTCCTAAAATCTGTAAACGTGTGTGTGTGTGTGGTTGTGTGTGCTGGTTCCTCTCACCAGGGAGCCTGTCCGGCATGCTGTAAAACTCCGCAGTCCTCAGGCTAAATGTGGCAGCAGCAAAGGTTTAATGTGCCGGAAAACTGCTGGTTGGGTTTGAATATTGTGTGTTTGTGTGTGTTTCAGTGAATGATGGAATGTCTGGATATAAACGTGTGTGTCTGTATATGAGTGGACTTCTTTGTATTTGAGAGGTGTGCTTCTTCAGTTACTTCTAGAACACTGAAGTTGTGAGGAATGCAGCTTTTCCTTGTTGTTACGTGAGAAAATTCAACATGGAAGCTTTTTCTGCTCCGGTTACAGTTTTTGGCAAATATGAAAAAGATTCATTTCCGTCCATGTTGCTGTTATTTATGTACACCAAAGATGACCATCAGATTGCTCAGTTTGCCTCCAATAGTTGTTTTACGGTGATGTATTGTCAGGGGGACAGATTTTAACCTGCAGTGGTTCAATGTGTTGACTAACTCATCAGATTCACACCACCATGTCTGGACTCCTTTAAGAACTGCACGTGCAAGCATAGGTCATAAGGAAAGAACAGGTTTTCTTTAATAATTTCTGCCCCTCATACATCCAGATCAAGTTCCAGTTCAGTATTCAGTACCAGTCTGGAGAGCTTGGTACTTCTATAAAAGATGAAATGTGTGTCTTCAAAGCAAAACTGAGCAGCTAAGTCTCTTAAATTATGTACATCATATTCATAGGAGACTTCAAAACACTTTTTTTTCCCCCCTCAAGAGGTGGGCCTTCATATTTTTCCTTTTAAAGATGTAGCACAACTATTGTATCTTAATTAATTGTTTCGTCTTCTCTTCAGGCTTTTATGGTATAAATAAAACCTGGTGAATGGAGCTGTTGAGATTGAGAGTCCATTTTAAATTTTTTTTAAGGTTTTAAAACCTTTGACATCGTCAAAGACATGCATCAGCGTCAGATCACATCGCCAGGGACAGTTGAATCCTCTCAAAGCTTATCCAAATGTTGGATGAGTTTTTTTTCCCCCTGAGTTAAGAGAAGCCAGCTGAACAAACTCACGGGCCAGGTGGGAGTTGGGGAAGGATGGCACGGATCTTATCTTTAATCTAATAAAGGGAATGGTAGGAGACTGGAATTAATCAAATCTGTGAGGGAAAAGAGCTTTGAGCATAAAAACATCTTTAGTGAAAAGAATATTGGTCATAATGAAGGTGTTCGTCTTATAACAAGAGAAGTCATCTTAACCACCTTGATTTCCTTTGGCCTGTGTGTGCGGGTCTTTTACATTCGAGTAAGGGACTACTGTATATTAGCTTTTTTTCATTTTTTAATCTCTTTGTTCACTAACATTGAAACAGAAACCTCTTATTGCACCTCAACTATAATTTATTATTTTGAGTTTGTGTTGGCGCCTACCCACTTTCTTGTGTGTGTTTTAATGATTCTCTTTTGACTTCATCTTAAATTAATTCTGTTGAGGGTTTCTGATAATCAAAAGTTTCTTCAGCCTCAAATATTTTAAAACTCTACATTACTTAGGAGTAGGGCTGGGTTCCTCTTCTGAACCAATACCTGAACTCCTGCTGTTTTTGATGCCAGTGTGATTCAATTTTGGCATACAGAAAGTAACATTAGACTTTTATTTATTTTCCAGTAATTTCAGAAGACAAAACTTTTGTTTATGCCCAATTTGGCACCATTATTTGCCTGTTATTATTTACCAGGTTGAGTTTTTAATGTGGCGACCTGAAACTAGGGAACATCTACATGAGTGGACAGCTGTCCAACCTTTCCACTTGTTTCTGCTGCTTCAGTTAGGACTCTACTAAATTCAGCTGCCATTCTGGTCTTTCTCACGACTTTTGTCCCCTGCTGTTTTTAAACCATGAACAAAGGATGCAACTTGACAAACTTAAAAGCTAATCAACCCAAATAAAGACAAGTGTCGCTCATTCATTCATTCATTCATTCCACAAACCAAATCCCTCCAGGCTTGACTCTCTCATGAAGGGATGGCAAAAACTGGCCCTGATTGGATGATTAGTGCAACTTTGTATTTTATTATACCTTCATTTTCAAATTGAAATAACATTCATCTTTCACATATTTATTCCTAATTATCCTCTTCATAGTTGCAGTTTGGCCTCATAATTCAAGATTTTGTCAGAGCATGATTACAAATCTAGCAATTCTTCATGACTTTTAATTAAAATTGGAGCAGCATGTTTGTCTAATCCATCCTCCTGGACCCTGTCGTCTCTTCTTCATCTGTCCTCCAGCTGATAGCTGTATATGACGAACAGGAGCCCCATCACGGAGGCGACGGCACCAGCGCCAGCTCCACAGGGACCCAGAGCCCCGACTTGTTTGCCACAGACCTCAGTGCCGGCAGCGGCGCCTCGGCCTTCCAGCCCTACCAGGCAGCCAGTGAGATTGAAGTCACTCCTTCTGCTCTGCGCACCAGTAAGTTTGAGCACATTTACCAATCTAATTATCTTCTTCTCCGATAAAGAGTTCCTCTGGTTCCTGTGGGTTTAACTTTGAGATCCAGCTGGTAGTAAGAATGGAAGCAGCGGAAAGCTGTCGCTGGAAGCCAGTGGGTGGGCATATAACTAATGGGAGAAACAAAGCATCTGATGCAGGAATGACAACCTGACTAGTCTGGAAAAAAACGAACCAAAATGACAAGCAGATTTTACTGTTGCGCAATGAAAACTCATTGATCCAAGGCATTATATACTTATTCTGCAGCCAAAGTAGAGTTTTGGTGATGTACCTATTGCAAGCTCCTGTGTGAGCCATCGGATAAAACCCTCCCCTGATCTCTTGTGTTTGGATGGCTGTGTTTTGTACCAAAGTGTCTGGATCTCTGTGAATGGGAAGATCTATTTGACAAGAAAAAAATTTGCCAATAAATATGGCTTTCCAGGCTAGGAAAAATTGATTTATAGGGTAAGGACCATCAACTTATATGCATTGCTGGACAGATATGATCGGGAACTAACACATTTAATTAACAGATGAGCCAGTTCCTCTCATATTACATTCCCCCTGTTCCCTTCCTCGTTAAATCAGCAGCTGCACTACTTTACAGGAAATCAAACAAACCACCTCATCATGGCACTCTGTAGCACAGTTCATAAACTCAGTAACTTGGACATGAGGTCCTTTTTCAGTCACAGCTAGCTGTTTGATCTGCAGCCAAAGCGGTTGATTTGTTCTCTTCACACCCTCCTAAATCAAACGTGACTCTGAGCACACTCACCTTCGCAATTCTGCTGGCCAAGTCGCTTCTTCCACTGTAATTACTAAGTGGGGGTGGGAAATTGACTCTGGTAGGTGATCTGTCAACTTGGATCCAGCAAACCCCTCAGAACATAGTTTTGCAGAGTGATGCACACAAAGGAAGACACGTATAGAAAAGAATACTCGAGGTTGTTCACATTGCTTTTTCACTTAAGTTTATTATTATTTTCAAGTTGCATAACATCACAGCAAGTTTGAGTATTTATATAATGTATTTGTAACTATATTAATATTTATTTTTTTTAATACTAAGAGTATATCTTTTTATCAATGTTAATAAAATGAGTTCCATCAGTCTTGCATAGAGATGGGTAGCAAGAGAACATTTGGGACAAAATACCCTCCAGATTACTTCCTGCTGCTCCTCAAATGACCTAAACAAGGACTTATGAACAGCTCATCCTGTTTTCAGTTGTTTTTAGCTTAGTGCACAGGAGTAAGTTAAACTTGGAATAAGATGATGGGAAAAGAAGCATCAGTTATAAATAAGAATTAGAGTAAGATCCAGCAACACATAAGATCTAAGCTTTTGATTGGCTACTCCTTATTCAGCACAAACCTGGAGTTTCCTTTTAAGCATTTCTCCTTTATTGGTTGACTGTGGGGAGTCATTTAATTTCTAAATATTCTCGGGATGAAATGAAAGTTGAAATTAATTTTTAAATTAGTTTCTTTAATTAGGCCACACCGGTTATGAAATCCCTCACTTTCTGGAGTTTGGCTAACTCCACTAATGATATTAAACAGCAGTGATTGATGGAAAAGACGCAGTAGTTTTTTTCACTGTTTTTTTCACTGTGCGTGAGGTCACCCCAGTTCTAATTGCATTTCATGATGAGGTGCTGAATGTGGGGAAAAATGGAAATCTTTTGCATATTTACACCTGCGACTTACATCCCTTTTACCTGTCTTCAAAATAAATTCTAATCCTGCCTAATTAACAATCCAGAATCTCATCAGTGAAATTTTAATAGGTTTTAAGAGAAATGTCTGACATGGATGAGAGGGAATTTGATCAATTTTCTCAGGAGTAACTAATGAGAATATCTTTCAGTCGCTGATTTATTGCAGGAGGAACCTGGAGAATAACGGGAATCTGGAGGCCTTCCCTGGTTCCACAGCTCTTAACAGTGGAATTACCTGGCTTTCCCACCTTCATCCACACCCACACTGCTTCTGCTGAACCCTGAAAATTGGTTTGGCCACAAACTCAAAGGAGAAGCAGGATCACTTTCCCTTAATGATTAAAAGCCAATACTAATGTTTTGGATCTTTAGGCTTTCAATTGTTGCTTTAAAAAAAAAAAAAAGTTTCCTTTACACTGAAAACAGTAAAGACATGTATCATCATGGATTTGACATTTCTTTTGGCTATTTCTCTTTTTCATCATAAATTTTGTGATTTACTGCATTCAAAACCACTATTTACCTTCCTTCATGATGATATATTGAATATTTGTATTTTTTTCTTTAGTTGTGAAGAAATACAAACCTAAACACAGCTGATATTTCATTAACCAGGTTTCATAACCAAGCTGTTATATTGCAGTTAAAACAACTTTTTATAATTTAAAAGGTTAATGACAATAGCTTTAAAAAAATAAATGCTTATGGCAGACACATTTGGGTAAAAGAAAAATACACACTGTGTTACTAAAATGTTATTTAATGCCATGTGGTTCTAGAATCTGAGATAATTTAGTTTTTGAAAAAAGAAATTAAAATGTATAAACAGTCAGTTTCTAGCTGTAGCTGTTTGGCTATTTATCATCTTGACACTATTTTGACAATTGTACTGAAACAGTAATGTAATTTATAACCCTGAAGATAACATACTATTAAAGCCAGAAAGAAAACATGCTGCACATAAATATATATGTATAAATCCAAGTGTTTAAGTGACTACCCACTCAAAAAAGAAAACAGAAGAAAGACAGCTTTGCCACTTTAAGACTAAATATGTCTAAAAACATGTAATTCAGCAATCCTTCTAGAGCCGATAGTTTGTGACATCACAGCTCTTAACAGTGGAATTACCTGGCTTTCCCACCTTCATCCACACCCACACTGCTTCTGCTGAACCCTGAAAATGGGTAGCACAAAGCTGTCAGACTGATTTTCAAAGGAGGCCCACTACACAGAGGAGATGATTGGAGGTCCAAATATTGGCTGCTGCAGTTTTAACTGAGCCCTAAAGCCACGGACAGAAATATGTCATGGACGTGTCTTTACGACTGTGGGAGACTGTGTCAACTAATATCAGTGAATGCTAAACTAAATTTAGTCAGTTAAATGTAAGAAGCTGCCTCAAGGTGAACATTTGGTAGCAGTGAATATCGTCTAATGAGCCATTTAGTTACATTAGAAAGAAAGGTGTCTGTTTAAACAGCCAGCTCTGTCCATCGGTGGAAAAGGACCTGGAAATAAAATATTCTGTTAATTTTGCACAGTCTCTACACAGATCAGTGAAAAGATGATATAATTGAGATTAATAGCAGTGACGAGCCCACTAAAGATGCATCATGGATGCTCCGCCATGAGTACCCTCACAGCCTTGTTGAATAAAACTTTAAATGTACAAACTGGTGAAAAGATGTTTCATTATCAAAGCTGGTTTTGAAGAGATGTAGTAAAGGTTTCTCATCAGATAAGTTAAATGAGATGGATGTTGTATTGGGGAAATTTCCCATACTCTCAGCCCATTAGAGTGATGAAAATAATAGCTTTAATTATGGAAAATAGGCATGAAATGCATGTCATTTTGGATGTTGCTTTGAATATTATGAAAGGAAGTGGAGGACTCGTTTTGTATCTCTTTTCTGTCATTCACAGTGGTCTCTTTTGCTGAAGTAAACCAGTGTTTGCTCATTTCCCATCACTAAGAACATTCGACACATTCATGATTACCACTTAATATTTCCAGATGATCTATCTCAGCAACCCTGCTAATCGATCTAAAGAGCCACTGCCTGCCACAACTTGGAGCAGCTCGGGTCCCACGGTCTGGATGACCCAACACGCTCCATTCAGCCAAGTGCATGAGTTTGTATACAGGAATTAAAACACATTTGCTGATTTCAACAATTATTGTAGTTGTTGGCTCACAGATCTCCAAACAGAAACACATGTCCACTGCTTTGTGTGCACACCCGCCAGCAAACAGCTTTACACACAGTTGGATAATTGTTCAAAAACACACATGAGGAATTCCACTTCAGTTTTCCTAAATGCACACACCCCTTAACAAAAGCATTGTGTCTTCCAACACATACAAACGTACCGACTCATCCGTTTATCAGAGCGCAGAGTAATGAACACTCTCAAACACAAACAAGCACATTCGCCTAATCTCACAATAGACACAAAGCGAGATAACTGCTGACCCAGACACACACTCTTTTAGACAGATCAGTGCTTCCTATATGGGTAGACGCTACATTTGGGCAAGAACATGGGAACACAAGACCTGGCATCGTCACCTAAAGACTCCAGTTTGTTTTAAACATTTACTTTCTCCGTAATGATCCAGGAAGTGCCTTCTCAGCCAATCATATCAGCCTAAAGCTCTCGCTACAGTAGTAGAAGATTTCTATTGTCATTATATTGCATTTTGTGTTTGCTGTACTTGTTATCTGGACCTTTGCCGACCGCCCACATACTGCAACTTTACAACAGTGAAGAGTTTTAATGGAACACAACCACTTATACCGGTATTTCTCAATAGGCTCTTCCTCATATTGTTGTTCCCACACAGTCAGCTGCTCTGCGTCAGAAGGGGATGCTCTGACAGTCAAGTAGAAACTGGAGCTGCCTCAATTAGACTTTTAGTGAAAAGTCTGATTCATTCATTATGGGAAGATAATGGAATCTCAATGATTATTTCTCTTTTTTTTTTAGTTCAGTATTTGAGAAATATAATTTGTTCCAGAAAATTTAAATCAGTTGTCTCCAAATGCTTTTATAAATCTTTGTCTTGTATCTGATCCGCTACTGCAAGGTCTTTGGTTACTTGTATATCTGAAATGTAGTTTATATACAAATGAATAAGTAAAACAGGAAAAGTGCTGGTTTTACTTTTTCATAGATTATATCTCAGTGAAAGGAACGCAAGCAAGCTTTTTATATTTCTCTTAAAGTTTCTTCGGTATGTTCAAGTTCACTCTCTTTTGATGCCTTTTCTGTTTTTCCTTAGATATGCCACTCCACGTCCGGCGCAGCAGCGACCCTGCCCTCATGACCATCAACGGGCCATTTAACGCTGTTGAGTCGCGGGTCCAAACGGACGAGACACCATCTAGGAAAAATCCAACCCGCTGGTCCACCACCGCTGGTTTCCTGAAGGCACGCCACGCGTCTGGGACCAACAGCCTGGAGAGGAAGGTGAGCAGCTGTTGGTCAAACACAGAGAGCTGATACTAAAAGTGTTAATTCAAATTAAGCGGAGTTTAATGTCACAAACTAAATACATGTAGGACTCGTTTGGACAGACTTCCTGGACATTCTTACATGTCCACAAAGGTGTTTAGGTCAGCATTATAGTTTCAGAAATTATGCATTTGTGCAAATGAGAGTTTTCTTCAAGAGAAGTAAGCCAGTGGTACAGTTGCATTAGGATAGCTTTGTCGGAAGATCTGGAAGTAGTGTTGAAGATGAAGGTGGTTATATTTTCATGTTCTTATGACAGACAAAATAAAAGTCTTGTCTCTGTTCCCACAGGGTAAAAGCATGGACACATACCGCAGCCTGCCACGAGATGCAGGGACATGGGCCAATCAAAGAGAGTTTCAGCGAGAAACGGCCCGGTCGTCCCTCAGCGCCAATCACCCCATGGTGGACCGATGGCTGGAGAGACAGGAGCAGGTAGGGTGGCGTTGTTTCGTGCCAGTTAAATATAAATAAAACTAAAACCCAGAATTCACACAGTTGAAAAAAAATCTGTAAAATGTCCTTATTTTTGTGGATTCTCCAGACTTTCTGTAATATGTGCTAAAATTGAAGTAAATGCTGACGCACAGCTGTGAAAAGCAGATAACCTGATGTCTGGCCAAAGCTTGTTGAGAGCTGGTTTCAGTGTGCTGTGACCAGTCTGTATCGATTCTAATCCATTCAAGAGACTGACTCAGTTCTCTCTCAGGCTCTTGACAAAAGTGTTAAAAAGAACATTTTTCCACCATAAAGCCACAATGACACAGAAGCCACTGAAGGAGAAACATAGTACAGTTGATGAACTAATAACCATAGGCTATATCCAGAAGATGTGGTCCACTTTAACTGGGTGACTAATTATTTTTTTATGGTAATGTATGTTTAAAATTTGTTTGATAAGTGATAACAAAGTACAACAATGTTTGATGACCTGCATGTGCACAGTTCATATATATGCTTGAATTTTATTAGAAGAAACTAGATGTTTTACCTCAGTAAGTGATCGTTAGTTGATAAAACCCCATTCAAAGTGGCTGTGTTCTGGACTATTTTCAGGGTTTCACTGAGGGTTAAAGAAGCAACTTTCATGTTGACATTTTGTCAAATGGACTGATTGGCTGGGATGATCAATAGATCAGATCTGGAGAGTGCTAGTTGAGGCTGGTGTTTCTTCAACCTGGTGGATATGGTAAAAGGATTAATTAGGATTCATCTCAAGGACCAAATACACAGTTTGGCTTCATCTGTCAGTAACATGAGATATAACTTGCGCAGATGTCTGGGGCCAAGAAAATTTAGGAAAATGGGCCCCAGCATTGTGCCTTGTGGGACACCTGTGCAGATTGCTTCTGAATGCTATTTGTCTGTGCAAATGAGAACATTGTTCAGTGTACTGGTGGAGTGTGTTTGTGTGTTCACATGTAGCTCAGATAATGCTCCAGTGGAGTAGTTTGAGTCAAGGTTGCATATGGTGTTTGTATTACTGGTAACACAAACGCATATGTTTTCAGTTTCATGAGATGTTGTTCTTAGCCATTGTTATTCTCAACTCTGTCACTGTTTTATGTCTCAGTGATTTACAGTCCACTCATAGTACTCGGTTCCAGGAAGTATGTTGCAACACTATTGCAAGACCAGAAAAGCCTTGCTTCTATTCCAGACTTGGTGTAATTAAATGGACTAGATGAGAATAACCAGGCTGAAGAAGAATCACTTTTGTTTAAAGTATAACTCTCTCAGTATACACAGGGGATTATTGGCTGTTACTCCTGTTGTAATAGGTTTTGAATGCTTTATTCTGTAGTATAATGGCCAAATAACCCCTTTATAATTTTATTCCCTTAAAATGCAATTAACTTCAGAAGCAGGAGAAGAACTTTTGTTTCTGTGTAGAGATATGTACACAGAAACACACATCACCCTCTCATCGCTATATATTTTTGTCTGGAGACCATATTGGATGCTGGCACAGTTTCATTTTCTGAAGATTTTCTGAAATTTACATCTTGTTTTAATTTGGGGGTCATGGGACCACTACTGACAGCTAATAAACCAGTGAAATATCATACTTTTATTTTTTTTTCCTATCATGAGTTACCTTTATTTAACTTGAGTTAATGACTGAACTTCACTAAAATAGATCCATGTGTTAGTTTATTCAAGCAACGGAAAATAAATAAATGATTTGATCCTCACCACCAGGTCTTAAAATGAAGAACTGACAATTATATTCTTTTTTCTATTTCATTTGCCTGTACCACTCTAGTCAGACAGTACAATTTGTAAATGAATTTGTAAATGAAGCATGACTGTGACTTCTAGAGTTGCCATCTTTGTCCACATTTCGAGATCATCGTAGGTTGTGAAACCTGCAATGCTCCATCCAGCTGACTACAGAAGCTGTTGTAGCTCAAGTATGTGGCTTACTGGCCGTATTTGGCTCGGATCAAGGTCGTGGTGCTTTCACACCACAAAGTAACTGCACCTGAGTTCGCTGAAAGCTGTAACAAGACCACCTCTTCTTTTTTGTGCACATTAGAGTGTGGTTGCTGTGTTCACACCGGGGTAGGCAAACTGCACTCAAGTCATTTGGCCCACCCTAAATCGTGCCAGTGTAAAAACATCCTTGCATTGCTGTGGAGAAATTTTGGTAGATTCTCCTTTTGAAATGTTTCTTCTATTCATTGAGGTTTGTGGAGTAAAGATTTCAGCTATGAATAGTGTTGAAATACCCACACACCACATTGTTGTATGGTTGTAACATAATATACATGACCTTGTCATATTTGGTTCTTGACTACTGAAAGTTGCTATATTTTTCTACAGATTGTGTTTAATTTTTTATTTTTTTTTAATCATTGGCTCAACCTACCAGAGTCAATAGGTCATTTACTTTAATTTTGCTACCTGGCTACATCTTTTTATTTAAGCTAGTCATACTCAGCATAGCAGCACAGTCCTAAACAAACAAACAAACAAAAAAGACTCAACAGAAAATACACTGCCAGGCTGCAGGGACACAACATCTGGTATGGAAGGTATTAGAGCAGTGGTGTTTATGGATGATATGATGAACTAAAAATACTAATTACATCCTCTGAAAAGCTTGGGGGATGAAAATGAATTCACCAATTCAGTCCAAGTGAGAGAACCAGCAGACAAAAAACATAAAGTTCAGGTTCTTGAAATGAAGCCAGTTGACACATGCTGTGAATCACAGCAAGGCTACACTTAAAATAAAATAAAACAGTCAAATGAGAATAAATGAAGTGGTTTGTTTCATGGTCATCTGAAGCTTTTCATGAATTTTTAATACATTTGCAACTTGTGTATATTCTCCGAACTCATTCCAGTAGTTTACTGAAGTGCTGAAAAGAATTAGCTGTTTCCAGGAGTGTATGAAACCTTTGCTGAGATTATAAAATAGAACAGTAACGGAGAGAGTAGAATATGCAGTGGTTTAATTAGAATAGAGCTGCTCTGAATGCTGAATTAAGCAAAGCAATTTCCTCAAGTTGGTTTCATCTGATCTTCCCAGAATGAATAACCTGGAACAGATGAGTATGAAATGAGGGGAAGAACTAGAATAGAGCGTTGTTTAATGAAGAAGGCCTATTTTACTGCTGTGGAAAATTCAGCTTCTCTTATAACTGAAAGAACGTGCTTTGCACTGAAGTGAGCGTGACTGAATTGCATTGAAATGAATGAAAGGACTCTCTGGTCCAAAGTGGGTAATTGTGTTTGCCTGCAGCAGGACTGGCAGCTCCCTGACACACTGCAAAGAGAAAGAGAGAGAGGAAAAAAATAGCTGCATTCTCAAGTCTCCAAAACTACCAGCTCCCTTTGGCAACAGGTTGGGGGTTGCCATGGTGACAGTGAGCTGTCAGTCGAGTGTGTATTAATGAGAGCAGGTTGGAGGTGCTGTGGCTGCAAAGAGAAAAGAGGGCTGCATTGCTTTTTTTGTGTGTTATTTTTTTCTGAATATCAGCATGCCATGATGGTATTATTCATTTGTGTGTGTGTGTGTGTGTGTGTTTGCTTGCACATTTATGTGCGTTTCATATGTCAGCTGTGAGTATACATCAAAAATTGAAGCAATTGTCAGCTGGATTGCAAATCAACCAATTAAAAGGAAAGTCAGCAGCAGCCACTGAGCCACCTGGAGTGTTAGTGAGCTGAACCTTAACACTAACACACACACACACA
>JAOWBL010000558.1:0-17276 GCA_028564865.1 Zenarchopterus dispar | reverse complement strand
ATATAAACCTTTGGATGATTCTCATACAGCTGCTGCTGTATATGGAAATATGGTAAAATATGGCACACATTGCAGGCCAGAATGTATTTTCACTTATCTTAGTGTCTTGTTGCTGTCTTGTTGCTGTGTGCTTGCCTGAAGAGCTTTGGGTTGCTGGCTTGCATCATTGCGTCAAGTGTTTTCAGGTTGTCTCATCCGTCTTTTAGAGTAAACTTTACACCAACTGGCACAGCAGGATTCCTCTCCAGCAACAGTAGATACACAGAACATGGAGGCAGGTTTCCATAGACTTTGAAGGTGAAAATATGCTGTAGGGTCGTCGTTGCTCACTTGTTTGGTTTCAAATTCAGGTTTGTGTGTCAGATGGTGCACATAATTGGATATGTACACAAAAGGGGGACAAATATTTGAAGGAAGAAAAACTGTATTGAATATGATGCTCTGATATGTGTGGCTTTATTATAAAAAGAAAGCAAAGTTTCTTTGAGTGAACCCTTGTGTCACTCAAGACTGGAGGTCGGATTTATTTCGAAGTTTCACCAATTTACTTGACCAAGCTCAAAGTGTGCACTGTAGCCAGTGTATTGGAATTTTCAAGCCTCTCATTATTGTTCTTGAGTTTCTGTTTCCACATCCAATTTTTTTTTCTATCCTGTTTCATAGAATATCTCCCAGCCCCTGTCACAAGAGAGAATAATCCCCATTGGATGATCCTTAAGGTTAATCAAGGAATTCATTTGCTTTGACTCAACCCTTTGAGAATTACCATGACCTGAATGGGTCACTTTAGTATAGTACTGTGAACTCTCAGTTATCCAGAGAGTTTACTCCACTATACTACAGGATCATGCTGCCATCACTGTATTGGACAGACTAGATGGTATTGATGTGTTACTCAGGGCCTGATCTCCTTCACAAAGTTGAAGCAACACATCATTGGATTAGAAGACAGTTTTTACTTCTCACTGGCGCAAAAATGTATACAACACATAGCACCATAGCCTGTCAATTGTAATGTGGCTTTATCTTTCTGTGAATTGGCTCAGGAAAATGATGGATGAAATATTTTGTATATTGCTATTGTTCTTAAAGGTTGACATCTGAGTTCTTTAATAGAGATGCAATATCTCCCCTTATTTTGCCTGTAAAAACACTGAAAAGCATGATTGGATGTGTGCATATACTCAACATCACAATGTAACAGCCAAGAGATTTACTCATATTTTGAGACAGTTTTAGTTTGGGTAGGATCAGAGCTGACTCACTGTGAGTTCTCCTGTTCTTATACTGACCCAGTCTGCAATCCTTGCCATCTGCATGCATTTATTAAGTGCTTCTTTGGACTTCTTTGACTAGCATTAATGTACAAGCGAATCTTGTTACCCACAAGAGAAAAAAGAACCATAACTGAATCATATAAGCTTGTAAACAGATACTCTCTGCTATACAGTTCTTTCATTTATAGCATGAAAACCAATATACCATAATACAGATGCAATCAATTCCCATGATTCTCATGCAGGTCCTCGGTACATGAACATTGTCAGCAATATTGTATGTACTATCTGTGGGTTGCATTCAAAACTGCTAAGGAGAAGATCGTGTTGAAAAGAAAACATGATTTTTACATCAGTGTCTGAGGAAAATTAATTGCAGAATAGATCGTCAATGGAGATTTCATAGAGCCTTGAACAAACCCTTCCAAGTCCATCCAGTACATTTGTCACTTTTTCTTTCAGAAAAAAAAATAAACTAAAAAGTTACATATACATATATATATATTGTCTGTTATAATCAAGCAATGAGATAATTATTTCAGATATAGTTACCTCTCATCCCCCACAGTGTGCTACCACTGGTAACCAGAGACTGTGCAGCCAGAAAGTACTATTTATGTCAGTTACATGAACTAATTGCATGGACTCTAACTGCAGTGGTGTATTGGTATTCTGCTGAATCCTTTAACAGACTCAATATGATGTTTGCTGCAAGATATCAAAGCAAAGTATGTTTAGTATTTAAGCTGTTTTGGGGCTTAAAATTACTCTGCTTTAAGGAAAATAGTTTCAGCTGTCAATATTTTTTTAACTTAATCTTGCCTACCTTTGAAATACTGGGAATTAAAAAAAACTATCTGTAATCATTTTGGTTTCTTTCTATGAGAATAAACATAATTCTGCTGTTCCCTGCCACTAGAGCTCTGTGGCAGTCACCATTAATCATCATGCTCTTCTTCTGGGGTAAAAAACATTCACAGTTAACTTTTACCTCTCTGTTCACACAGCAGAGGTCTGCATGGTAACTATTTGACTATTAAAATACCTTGTTTACTGATCTGGAGCACAAAAACCTGTATGATTTGGGACTGTTCATACACCACTGAACTCCTGTGCCTGGACAATGTATAATTCACTTTCTAAGAACCAATCACATTCTATTATTTCCTCTCCTTTAAATGCAGAAATCCTTTCTTATGCAGCTTGGTAATTCTTGTTTAAGATATGATTAAGTAATTTGTCATATAAAAAATACGATGTAATAATTTTGCCTTTTTGGATGTGTAAATTTGCTGCTATCCCTTTAATCTCTTTTGTTTTCATTACTTTTCCTTGCACTATGCAAACATTATTATGTGGTCCATTTGAGCCCAGAGATCGTTTTCTGAGATTCTATTTCTCCCTGCAGCCTGAAATGCTCTGCGCCTCCTCCACCAATTACATACATTTACATCAATACAGGGATAACATAATGAAATAAATGTGTTAATATAAGAGTCGCAGGGGTCAAATTTTATTGCAAAACTTGTAAATAACTGTTTGTGAAGTGCTTGTTTACTGCCTTTGCTTCAGTAAAGCCCACCAATGCACTGAAGGGGACACAGATTCCCTTATTTCACAAGCTGATACAATGTCCTTAAGTATTAATTAAATATTTGTTAAATGATTTGGTAAAAATGCCACAGAGGTATAGTACTAAATCACCATTTTCTACCTCGCCTAAACTACCCATTCAGTCTAGCTGGTTTTAGAGGGTTGAATGAGCCACTCCAGCCTCTCTAACATGTTTCCTCTTTTGTAATCAGCTTTACACTGTCCTCTCTTATACCTGAAATGCAGCATAGTGTGAAGTTTGGAAGTGATCATGATAGTGAAGATACTGTTATTTTGGGTCTGTGCTGGGTTGGGAGTCAGTTCAGACCCCAGATTTATGCTTTAAAGCACAAAGAAATGTTTTTTCTTCTTTTCAATAATATGTCCCCTGTGCACCCTGGAGTAAGAACAAACAGTTAATGGAGCTGAGTCATTATTAATGTTCCACCCTGCACCAAGTCAAAATATCTGCTGTTATAAAAGTTCTATGATTCACACACTGTATTAATAGGATTTTTGTTGCCAAACAAAAGCCCCTTTGTTCTAGAAAATACAGATATAACTTGGTTTTGAATGAATTGTTAAAATGTTGTGGGATCACAGGAATCACTGATAATCCAGTTTTCTTTGGGGGGATGAAGGTATTATGAGTTGTATTTTCATAAAAACTAGAACTTCGTAAAACCTAAGTATCACAAAAAAAAAAAAAATCTAGAGGATACACCTAGAATTTGAAAAAAAAACGTGTAAAACCTTTTTATGCTTGCATAAGGTGGTTTTTCAGACACGTTGACAGTCTAGTTTAACACTTTTTTCTCATTAGTTAATTTCCAGTGTTGCTGGATGTGTTGTAGTCGGTCATGTGACCAGATCTTATGACCATTCCAGGAGGGTTTTGCTCATAAAAGAAGTATCATGTTACAACATTTTAAGAGAATTACACTCACTTGCAAAACACTTTTCAATAGAAACACCTGTCCTCCAGCTGTTGCAATTTCAGAATTGCTGCTTTTATTTTGTGAAAAAAAAATTAGATGGAAATCCATCTATGGAGGGGTTGAAAGAAAAAAATTGGTTCTTAGCAGTGAGGGAAAGCTTAACGTTTCTGCAAAGCATTTGTTGATTTGAAGTGGAAACCCAAGAATAATTCATTGAACTGACAAGTTTGATGAGCACAGAAGGCAGAGTTGCCTGTGGTTATTTTCTGAATGTCTGATACTTTATTGATTGAATTTGTACAAGGGCTCTGCTGTGAACAATAATAGTTTGACCTGCACGTCACTCCTGAGGAGGAGAATGGTTTAAGCAGGTAAAACCATGACACGATATGTAAAGAAACTCTACAGACTGATTATTATCTACTGTTTTAAAGTAAAGGAGGGGGGTCACAAAGGTTTTGGATGAATATCAGGACAGCAATGTATTTAAAAAACAAAACAATGAGTTGATATATATATATATATATATATATATGTATTTATATTTATATAGATAGATCAATAGACAGACAGATAGATCTCTATACATAGATAAATATAGATACATAGAAATAGATCTATATAGATATGCAAACAAGGAGTTATATACACTTATATACATATTTTAAAAAAATGAAATTTGACTAAGAAATCATGTTTTTTTCTTTCTTGACTACACAAAGCACAAAGTCATTTTTGGCTCAGACGATGTGGGAATTTATATTAGCGTCTCCCCTCCCATTAGAGCCGCAGTAAGTCAGAAACATTGAAAAACCAACGCACTTGAGAAAATAATTTTAGTTTACTGCATGAAAATACCCATTCACCACTGGCCTCGGTGCATGTTTACCTCTTTGCCAGACTTGTCTCCCTTCTAAACTGGTTGCAGAGAGTTGCCTCACCAAGGCTGACAGTCTCACCTACAGTGTGTCACACCTTCTATCACCAACCATAGAAGATGTATCCCGCTGCTATATTTTTCTTTTCGGCTATGTTGCTGCTGTACCAGTCAGAAGAAATGCAATGTTTCAGGGCATGAATGTTCCCTGTCTGTTTGACTTTATGTCAGCATTTTTTTTATGAATCTATTCAAATGAAAGATTTTTTTTTTTTTTGGACTTCACCTTACTGAAAATTGAACGATCTCTCCAGCACTTAATTCAATTTAATTTTCAATTAAATTCAGCTTATTTAGACAGCCCTAATTCACAACAAAAGTCAATTTCAAATCTCAAGGCTCTTTACAGAGAAAGTAAACAAGGTCAATACAAGTCCATTTAAATTTGGTCCAATTCTATTCATCCATCAATTTTCTGTTCTCGCTTCAGACATGTTCAGGATCACAGGGGTGGGTAGTGGTGGGGGGCATGGAAAGGGGTTGTAAGGGAGGGTATGCTGGAGTTTATGCCAGCTCTCATCAAGAAAGAGGCAGAGAACACCCTGGACTTTTCATCAGATCATCACAGAGCAACACATATTTTATTTCTTTTTTTTTTCTAAATCTAGTTTAAGACAACTTCAGATGATATTCTAAGAGTCCATAGACTTTATTTGATTCCAGTTTGGCAATCAAAGGCACAAATCAATCAGCGCTCATTAAATAGTGCTTTTGTTCATTCAGGCGGAGGCTTCATGCTGATGTCTTTTGAGCTTTTGTCCAAAGAACAGTTTGCAATTTGAAAGCACAGGTCTGCAAATTGCTGTTCACAGGTTCAATCTTTCTCTCTAAATGCAACATTTTGTTTAATAACTATTTCTTTCCAGTTTTTTATAAGCATTCGACAAAAGAGTTCAAACCTCCTCTTCCTGGAGTCTCCTCCTATGAATAATCACCTATAGAGTAACAGAAGTTTTTAATTTTGAGCAGGCTACAGTTTGTGAGCTCCATTACCATGGAGTTGGTACTGGGTAGATACTGTATGTCTCTTATTCCATGTACGTCTTTTGAGAAAGGCTTAAAATCCACAATTTAAGTTATGATAACTCGATGTGTTCTGCATTCCTTAATTATAAGGTATTTAGTTTGACACAAATATTAGATTGGCACGAACAACATAGGAGTTGATCATATATATTTTATAGACAAAAACCTTTGCCTTTCAAATAAACTTACCAGCTCTTCGTTTGTACTTCCAAAGTGTTGGCCCATCCCAGTCGATATGTGACCAAAGTTTTCTCACTTGCTCTAGGACAGACTTTTGTTGGGCGCAAAATTGCAAGCCAGAATACGACATTCTACATGTTTGACCTTGTTTTTGAGCAGTCCTGTATAATTTAATGTCTTTTCTCCTCAGCGGGACTGTGAGACAGATACATGTAAATGATAGATGACGTGTCATTCATCACTGTCTTCACCTTGACTCACGGGAGGAAATAACAAACCAGCCAGGGTGTGTCACTTCCTGTGTGCAGCTACTTTGAATTTGCCTTAAAGCTGTTTCACTACCCAGCTGAATATCAAATACTGTACACTGACACAAAAGCAATTATTATTCATAAATGGAAACATGAGAGTAATCACCCACACAAATGTGCAAACATATGTGCATAAGCAATTTAAATCCTTATGACGATGTAGGAAAGATGGAAGTGCGGGTGAACTTGTTATAATTATGTAATCACCTGGCAGAGCTGGAGCCGTCTCATTTGTGCATAAGTTTCTTAGATAAGTAATAAATTACTTTACACTTTTCATCAGCTATTAAATGAGGACTCTTTCATGTGATAGTCCATAAAATACATGCTTATTATGCACGGTTGCATTAGCAGAGTTTACAAGCTTTTGCGACATCAATGACTTGCTGTCTCTGGTTTGTGTGAAATCTCTCTCATTAAGAGAGAACTCTCTTAATTTCTTACAATTTATTTTTCTTTGTTTCAGTGTAACAACTTTAGATGTTTGGATGTCATCTCTGAATGTAACATCACCTTTGAAAAGAAGTATCACCTTGTTTTTGTATCACTAAACGATACTGAAAGCCCTCTGGAATATGGACTGATTGGATCGCCCATGTAAAGCAAAAGCCATTTCTCTTGTGGTAGATTTTTATAACGCATTGATATTAAGTAAAATTAATGGTTGAGTATGAGGAGGGAAATCATCCTTAACAGATAGGGTGTACTTTGAGTTGGATTCTGCAGCAAAGTACACTCTGTAACCTATGTTTAATGGACTAAAGCCTGTATAACCAACAATAAAATAATTTATCAAGACATGGAAGCTTGCTATCCGGACAAACATGATTTTAAACTGATGAGAGCAATAAATTTCTCAAAGACTTCATCAGACATGAATTAGCATTCCCTTTAAGGTATTTAGAAGCAACATGGAATATTGCTGTAGGTCAGCTGTGGTAAATAGTCACTCATTAATTCCCAACACACATGCCATCCTATTCAGAGCTGCAGCCAGGCTGGAGCTCATCCCAGCTTTCCTTGGGCAAGAGAGATGGTACACCCTGGACAAGTTTCCAGTCCATTATAGGGGCATACAGGGACAAATGAGTCAAAAACAATGCCCACACACATACACACTCATAAGTATGGTCAATTTAGAGTCACCAATAAACTTGCAATCAACTATAGAGGACAACAGCAGTCTATACTGACAGCTGTCTGAGTTGGAAGTCTTTTAGATGTGAGGCAACACCAGTGAGCTGCTCAGGAGCCCAAGTTTACTATATTAGTAAATCAAATATTAAAATAACATAGAAGGAACAGTAATGACATTTGAGGACAACAAGACAGTGTATTATTTCACACTGTCACCTTAGAGTGACCTGTCCAGGGTGTACCAAGTGGAGATGTTCACAAGTCTTTTTTTTTTTTTTTTGCAACTCCAAGTCAAGTCTTTGATCTCAAGTCCAAACCAAGTCTCAAGTCCAAGTCAAGTCACAAGTCACCTTTAGTTGTAATGAATAAATGGACCCACACAGTTGTAGGAGAATTCAAAGTAATATAGCAGTTTAAAGAATTTTTTTTTTCCAAAATGAAAAAGTATAGCTAAAAAGTTATAAACTAGTGCACCAAAAAAAAAAAAAAAAACAGCCAAATTTTAAGTTTGAAACTACTTTTTGTACGATTAATACAAAAAAAATTGAACATTACAATTTAATTAAGTAAAAAAAAAAACAACATGTTTAATATTTTAATATCTTTAGATCTAATACTTATGGGTCCAATAAATACAGCAAACACTCCTAAAACAGTAAGTAAGACAGGGTATAATGGGTCTGATTTGAGTTAAGGTTATTTTAGTACAAAGGTAGTAACAAGCTAATATTTATGCTGTGGCATTAAGTTTGTCACTAACATCGATGCTAATATTAGCTTTCATATTCCAGTGATTGCCCTCTCTGGGTGTGTTTTAAGGTGGCAGATAACGTTGGAGGTTGTGGATCTAGAGTCCTGTATTCTTGTCCCACAGGTATTGCAGTGTGCTGCTCTTTTTTTTTTTTTTTTTTTTTTTGGCTCTTGGCTGAAGATTTTATATCCAAAAGTTATCACAAAAGTTGGGGCACCAAACGAGTATGTCTGCCAGGGCTGCCATTTTTTGTTGTTTGCACATGTGTGTGCATCTGTGTCTGTGTGACATTACGCCAGTGTTACATCTGGGAAAATTATTCACAGACACCAGACAGGCCATCAGACATATAGGAGATCAGGAGAAAACACTGTGAATAAAAGATTGTTCATGAATGTCAAATCATAAGTCCGAGTTGAGTCTCAAGCCGAGTCTCAAATCTTTTGAGTGTAAGTCCAACTTGAGTCTGAAGTCCCTGTAAATGCAACTCAAATCCGAGCCTCAGACTCAAATCCCCATCACTGGTACCAACAGCCTCTCACTGGATGACAGCTGAAAGAGGTTCCAGCACCCTCTGATCCTGACCTGATACTGGCTGTAGAAACTAGATGGATGAATAGATAAGAAAACAACTATTTTCCATATAATGTAATGTCAAGAATATAACCTGGACTCTTAGATTGTATACACAAGTCTGTAGAATGAGTAAAGAAAACTGTGAGACTGCTTGTGTAGGAGCAAATATGTTCTGTCCAATGCAAGTGAGATGGATGGACACCTTTAAAGCTTCCTGTGTAGACACGCTGTAAGGCACAGAGGGAGGGCCATTGATCTTTTCGTGGGATTTGTGGAGTGTAAGAAAAATATGGAACACCAGAGTTATCCATTAAGTCCAAGCAAAGGCATCACTTCCTTGAACAATACCGACTACACTTGGCTGAGAACCTGAGTGTATGGCAGTGCCAAAGAATTAATTGTTCCGATGCTGAGTCACGTCCTCCTTCATCTTCACTTTTTGTAATCACTCTCTGTACTGACAGCTGTCTGAGAAATAAAGTGTACTGCTGGTATTTGTTTGTTCAGCAGGGTGTTCAGTTCATATTTCAGTTACACACTTATTAATCATCTGAGAGAGCGAGTCAGACGTACCTTTGACTGAAACTGTTCTCCTTTCTGTGACAGTGCAGGGTTACAACCCTGTGGCCCTCACTTCTGACATCTTGACTCACTGTCCACATAACAGGGTTACTGGCCCGTGCTCCTAGGAAAGCCACACCATCCTTCAGTTTGACCCTGCAACAAGTAAGCACACAATGGTCAAAAGTAAGACGTCGAATTCATCAGTACTTGAACTTTCATCACAGTGTGCAATATATGTCCAGCATTTCAGAATGATGTGAACTGTGAGAAAGATGTGATGTATGAAGGATTCAGTCGAGGAAAACATGTACAAGACACATTGATCAGCCATGACATTATGTCATCCTTCCTAATATTGAGAAGACCCTCCAAAAAGAGCTCTTACCAGTCAGGGTCTGGGGGTTCTGTGTATTAAGAATGCTTTGCACAGATTCCACCAGGCTCCATCTGATTGAAGTCTGGGGAGTTTGGAAAATGAATTAACATCTCAGACTTTGTTGTGTTCTTTAAGCACTTTATATAAATATATAAATTCTGACAGGTCTTCTGGTGACCTGCTGGGGAAGGTGGGAACTGTATGCTCTTGAGTGTGATTGGTCTGGAAATATATTTAGGTAGGTGGCAAATGCAGGTGTTGATGCAGGTTTCCCAGCATATCATTGCATTATAACATGATAAAGAGTGATTACTTGTGTGTCAGTGGCCATTATGAAATGGCTGATGGGTGTGCATTAAAGACCAATTAAAGATCATTCTGTCTTTGTCCTTCAAGTCTCTGAAAGACATCCTCATCCAAGAACATTCAGGGTTAAATGGTTCATAATGCACTCTGGGTTGAATGTGCAGTAAGAAGTACGGGGGCTTCAAAATTGTCTTATGCCTTTCAGGTTGGTTCATGGAGATGACTCTCTACTTCACCCCCTAGTGAAACTCTACTCCAGTTTCCTTTTCCTCTTATGCCTTCTTCTGCTTGTTTTGCATTTTAACATATAGCAGACCTTTATGTTTAAAAAGCAAATGTTGAAATCTGTCTGATTTAAGAAACTTTAGCCTGCCAGCATCTAAGTAAAATATTTTTCATGTCCAGTTAACCCACCTGAGAACAGAGAAGGTAACTGTCTGGAGAATTTCCACAGAGCCACTAAGCATTATCTCTTACCTCTTGCATGCCCCATCAAAGAGCCATCTTTGGACAATATAACATATTGGCTCTCTTAATGTATCTAAAGGTCATATTTGAAAACAACTCTGGTTTCTTTGGAAAAGCTTTTGTGAAACATGGAATCCCAGCAAATGCTGAGATGGACATCCCAGTTAACCGTATCATCGGAAAGAAAAAGAAGAATACGCTCAAAAAGCACTAAGAACTGAAGGAACAACCAAAACAAAAATGGATGTGGAAATTCAAAGTGGTCTCAATGATACTATGAGTACTTGGAGCTGTGACATCCTATTCTGGGAGAATGGCTCCTGCAGATCCAAAGACCAACAGTTAAGAATCCTCAAACCCTCAAGATCTCACATAGAAGCTTGAGGAAGTAGTGAGACATCTGGGCAACAGATGGCACATTAGGTGAATTAAAAACACATAAATAAAATTAAATACCAGGGTTTGCAAATTTAAATAAAAATCTACAAAAGTGGTTCGAAGCAATTAATGAATATATTAAATGAAATGGTAGCGTTACTTAATCATCCTTCCTATAATATATCCCCAAATTAAGAGCAATACATTGGCAACAAGGACCATTTCAGGCAATTTTTAGCAATTTTCTCTCTGCACCTGAGGTTTTTAAAGGACTCCAATCTCTCCAACCGCTTTATCCTGCTATCACTTCCATTATTCATGGTCACAGTCTGTGGGCAGATATACAAGTGTTGAAAAACCATGACTACCTCCTTTTCTGGTATACTGACGTGCTGTGGCTCTCCTCATCTTCCTATGTCACATGAAATGATCATAAAGTTCAGTGCACATTGGTCTGCTTCAAATTTCAAGCCATTATGGAAAAAGATAGTGTAAGGGCAAAATAAAGTAAGAAGGAGGACAGTTGGCAAGAAAAGAACAAAAAAGGTGAGGAGAAAGTAACATTTCAGTTTAGTCAAGGGCAAAGACGGGGTTATTCTTCCCTATCATCAAACAATAAGAGGCTGTTCTTATTCTGGACCTGTGGAAGGCTTGTAGGAGATGAAGAAGAAACTAGAGCGTTAACAGGGGGATAATGATATGATAACCCATGCAGCAGTGCTTAGAAGAGCACAGTCATTACATCTCCTGTGTTTACCGCCACCCTTTGATCTGATGACGGTTGCTGCTGCGGTAATAACTGGCCTCACTGTGCTTGCTGCTCCTGATGAGAAAAGATAAAGCCGCTCATGTGGAAGATGGAGACAGTAAGTAGGAGGGAGGCAACTGATTACCGTCCTCCTGTTGTCCTGTTTCTGAGTTGTCTCCTAATTTGCAGCACAGTAATAACTACAGTTGCAAGCAAATTCTAAACTGACACGCAACGACCAGGGAGAGCAAAAGAACAAGTAAGTGCTTTATACTGATCGCATCAAACTCGAATTGAAAAGGTATAAATTAATGTTTTAGGTCACAACAACTTTGTTTCATAGGACTTGGAGCCCTATTTACATTTGTTGGGAGTGGATTCCTTCAAAAACTGTATTTTAAGACTACTTTGGCTGCAGGTAAAACTAATTTAGCTATTTAAAATATCTCTCTAGCTGCTATAGTGTTTTTTAAATTATCTTTGACATGTCAGAGTAAATGACAATTTAATCAATTAATTAAGTGGTTAGCTGATAGATTGATCAATGCTGACGTCCAGTAAAGCACTTATGAACTACAGTGATGGGGCGCTCCCTCAGTTTCTTTCTGTCTTCTTGATCCGTTAGCTTTTGCAGTATTTCACGTACAACCGAAGCATGTGCCATAGCCACTGCAGAAGAGGCCTAAATTAACAAATGGCATGTCGTAAATGAGATTGGTTTGGCTAATGTGATTTCTGGTGAGGAGGAAAATCAGTGGGGGAGGCAATAAAGGAAAGCAATTTGGAGGGTGGCCTCCTTTCACATGCATCAGCACATGAAGCTGCCTCATTAATTCCATGAAAAGCTGCATCAGTGAGATGAGTACTTACTGATGACAGAAAGGACCATTTGCAACTCTCCCTGCCACACCTGATTGATTCTCAGAAATGACAAAACAGAACAGCCACTGACCAAATATGTCAACAAACTAGTGATGGCTCATATGTTTAAGCAGTGTTTTAAAAAAAGAAAATCAGGAGTGAAAGACAACGTACACATTCTCCGTGTGTCTGCTACATTGCTGTTGATGCATATTCGCTACCAAATTATTAAAGCACAAGTTACCACTGACCAAAAGTGCTTTCATTTTTGGTCAGTGGTAACTTATGGTTTAATGCATAGAATTTTTTCTAAGCTATGGCTCAACAGATTTAACAGAGATTGATCTGTTTTTGTGACTGGCCAGCTTGAGTTTTGCCCCGGGCTATGAAACAGCGCTTCCTGTAAAGAATCAATCTTGCACATTTTTGCATGCTCATGTTAAGTTGACTGACAGGTTTTTAGATTAATGATGTTCCTGAAAACTTTTTCAGATTCTTTTGGCATCAAAGAGTTAAAAAACAAAAGTTAAAAAGGAGAGACTACAGCAATAAACAACAGATTTCAGAATAGTCCTTATTCTTTACATCATGACTTTCCCTGCGCTATGAGAGGTTTTGGAATTTTTAGCAGTGAAGGCAGAGTCTATACTGTTTATGGAGTCTGGTAGAATCAGTCTGCAGAAAGCTTTATAGTCTCCTCAGTAACAGTGACCCAGGTCAGTTTCATGATTTTAAATCTTAAAATCATGAAACTGTCAGTAGTAGAAGAAGTATTGCAAGACATAAATGAAACAAATAAGGGAGAAAAAAAAGGTCCTACAGAAGTTCTTCATTTAGAATTGGTGCATGAGACTCTTACACTGTTAATTTTATATATTATTTTTATGTATTTACATATATGCGACTGATAGAGCTCAACATATCAAATTGCAAATTATGATTATAATCAAAAACATTCTAATCAGTTGATCATGTAATTGTATTATTGTTTTGGTGATAAATGGAGCAAAAAAGTAAAGAATATAACATTTTACTCTGATATACAATAGACTGGAGTAAAATATATAGTAATATATAGTTATCTAGTACTGCAATATTACAAAAATTTCAGAAATCCCCCACTTAAGGGCTTATTAAAGGAAAAACAATTGTGTTTGAAATATTAAATGAATATGAATACAATATTTATGAACCTTACACACCTGTAAACTGAATTATATAAAAACTGGACAAAGTTAAAAGATTATGTGAGATCAGTTGTTGTACATTCATAAATCTTCCTTGTAATAGTGCTTGTTGTAAAGTTTAAGGAACTACAAGTCCCAGAGGGAAGTGGAAATTTGATTCATTTAGAAGGAAGCAATAGATATTTGTACCACATTTCAAATTTCATGGAAGTCACAAATAGTTTCAGTCAATTCAAAGGAGCACAAATTGTAACAGTTAGGGTATGATTTGTATGTTAATCAATTATAATTATTGACCAAATTCCCATTCATATATTTTTTATTATTAGTTTGGGAAAATAAATGTAGCTACAAAGAAAGTAAAAATATAATTTATATTCCTGAAGGGCAGCATGATGAGATCATGCATGGGTTTGTACTGTAGCACTGACCTCTCTCTAGTCAAAATTATCATAGTGTAAATGTTAATGTACATTCAATCAATACTACCTAAGAGGTATTTACCACATTGAATTGCAAAAACAAAAAGGAAGGAAGCAAATCATTGTAGATGACTGCAGAGCAGAGGTAACACCATAAATACTCATCTGGCATTCAGTCAGGGGCTAAACTGTGAATTGTTACAAGGTGGGGCCTCTGTGGTTTTTAGGCTTGAAGTGATTGTTCTGCGTACATGTGCAAACAGATTACAAAATCTGACGTAAACCATTTGACAAAAACTTTAACTCAGAGAAGGTGACACATCTCTTTGGTCTGAACACCAAACGAGAAGCTACCAGTGTCCAAATCTGCAAACGAAGTTAAAGGTGTTGCTGCCACTAAAGGAGATGAGTATTATATATTTAAAAAAAAAAATAGTAGAAGCATTTTTAAAGGTGTGGACATGTTTTGATTCATTAAAAACACTCAAACATGTTAGGTTTGTTGTGAGTAAGAAACATCTACTGATGTGAACCGATTTCTGAAGACGAGTTGTTTTGTACAGGGCTGAAATAAGACTGGAAGAGGATGGAATGTAACCACAGCATTTAAGCACCCATCCGTCCACACAGACAAACTGTCTCTAAATGGAGACAGTCCAGAACTGTGGCTGCTTTTTCTTAAAGTGGGCGCCTAGCCAAGATGGCTTCAAAGGCACAAAGCCCAATGAGATAAAGAAGAAACCAAGAGCAAAAATAAAGCTTTGAAGGCATCACTGGAACTGAGAAAAATCTGCGTTCATGAGTCTGCCATAACTAAGTCACTGGGCAGGCAGAGTGTACAGACTTACATACATCCCCACATCTAAATATTATTCCAAAGGTGACGCACAGCAGTATGGTGGAGGGAGTATCATCATTTGGGCTTGCTTCATTGGCTCAAGGTCTGGATCACTTGTGCTCACTCAAGGGAAAATTAATTTTCAAGCTTATAAAAATGTTAAGGATATCAGGGTATCTCCCCAACTGTTATTACTATCCAGAGTTCACTTTTTCCTCCACCACTGTGAATGTTTAGCGGGTGTGGTCAATAAATAAATGATAAATTATAATTGTTCATGTATTGTCAGCTTAAGCCCATCGTGGTTGTCTCTCATACTGACTTAGATGAAAATTAGATCACATTTTAAACCATATTATAGCAGCAACTAGTTATTTCTCAAAATTTTGATTTTTTTTTTTTTTTTTTAATGCTAAACCACAGTCAAATAAATTAGAACACATTTTACTGTATCTGGCTCCAAATACCTTTTAAAACTTTTTTCAGGCTTTTTGTTGTTGTTGTTTTTACTTTACAGAAACAAATTTTTAGTTAGACCCTCACAAAAAGTTACTTAAAAGTGAACAAATTCCAAAAAAAAAAACAACAAAAAAACAAAAAGCACATGCCAGAACCTATCTGGAGTATATTTTCAAATCTGTTCATTTTTTTTCTCCTTTTTCACTCATTTCTGCCTATAGCTCTGAACACTAAAAAAATGTGCATTTGAAAAAATTATATAACTTAGGTGAAAATGTGAGGATAGAAATCTTGATAATATACAAAATGCCAAGCTCTTGTGAGATTACAGTGAGCAAAAAAAGGGGGAAAAATGGGGTATTTGCATACATCAACATGTCTAATTTCCTAAGAAATTATGCACAAAGCACCAATGTACTGATAATGTGAAGGGCTTGCTTTACTGTTGTTTTTTTTGTTTGTTTTGTTTGTTTTTTTTACTTTAGCTTAGCAGATAGCTTAGTTAAGAAGAGTCAAAAATAAATGATGCAGAAGTTGGAGTCTACACAACTCTTAAGGGCTGATCATGCAGTCTAAAATATAACATTACAGATGAATATGTTTAAAATTGTTGATTTGGAAGACCTGAACATTGTGATTTTTATATATCATTGAACAAATCATATTAAAATACAAAAGCTGTAGGAAGACAGATTTAAACTGAAGGCAGCTGTACCTGCATGCTGTAGATCTGTGAGGACAGAAACCCAGTTATAGAAGCTATTCCTGCGATTGAAAAGCCTGTTTCTAATATGGTACCAAATAAGCTGCTGGTCTCCCAGATGATCAAGGAGAAGAGGATTTGCTGGAGCTGAGATTGTTTTTTGGTAGCAAGCTGCCCAAAGGTCTTGATGGTGAGCACAGGGATGGAAGGATTGCTTCAAGTCAAGGTGAGTGGGCAGAAAGACCAACCAGCCACATGTATCAGAAAAGACAGGTGTTCCATCACGCCGGATGAAGAAGGACACATGATGTGAAAAACAATCAGAAGAGGACAAGACTTTTACAGAGGACTTTATTGAATAAGAGACAAAAAAAAAAAAAAGAAAATGTGGTCAGCGGTGGCATTCGGTGTCTGTTCTGATCCCACTTTTCTAACAACAGAGTGAGATCAATCTCATCCTCAAGAGGCTATTTGCAAGGTTATTTTGCCCAATAAACCTGAAGTTGAAATAATAAAAATGAGAAGAAACAGGGGGAAAATGGCTCCCTGTATTGCTATCCAGGTGATATCAGATCATTACTCTGGCAACGATGGAGACACAGACCCGAGAGAACCCAATAACTCCACACACACACACAAACACATAGCTTGGCCTGTGTCTATCAGATATAATGTTAGCGCATTCTCATGGAAGAGGCTGGCGGACAAAGTGAACTTTTATTCGAGATTTTTTTTTAAAGGAGCACAATAGCTCTTATATTAGCTGAGTCAAATAGAAACTACCTTTAGCTTCTGCATCACATATCCAGCAAATAGAATGCCAGTCACAAACGCCTAAAAATATGCATCACTGACTAACCGCTCAAGACTCTAAAAGAAAAAAAACTTAAATAACAAGTATGTTTGTTGTTCTGTCAAATACACGTGGCTGCTTTCAAGTCAACCTTGGGAATATTTTTCATATTAGTTTTTAAAAGGTGACTTAGTTGAGTTAAATTTGTCCAACAGAAGGCAGAATTGGATTGAGCTTGTTTGGCTGGCCCTCGTTCCCTAATTCTCAAACACCTGCGGCTAAATCCAGTTATGAAATAAACACACAAGCTGTTGCGTATAACAAACAGGCATTCTTTATCTTTTCTCCCTCCCTCTCTGCTCCGCTAGCTCATCCATCCATCCATCCATCCATCCATCTTCCTCCGCTTATCCGTGGTCGGGTCGCGGGGGCAGTAGCCTGAGCAGG